>PVIW01006170.1:0-19013 GCA_004026585.1 Noctilio leporinus
ATTATTGTCCCATAATGGGTGAGATCATATGATATTTGTCCTTCACTGACTGGCTTATTTCACTAAGCATAATACTCTCCAGTTCCATCCATGTTGTTGCAAAGGGTACAAGTTCCTTCTTTCTTTCTGCTCTATAGAATTCCATTGTGTAAATGTACCAAAGTTTTTTGATCCAATCATCCACTGATGGGCACTTAGGACACAGCTTCATTCTTTATGAAGCCCTTTTCCATCTCATCAACTAGAAATAAGTTTTCTCTCCTCTGATTGCCCACAATGTTTAATTTGTACCGCTCCTATGGCCTTTGTCATTATCTCATAAGTCTTACTCCCAGGGATTGCAAATTTATAAAGATATGAATACATGTTTGATTCATCTTTGAGTCCTTTGCTAGAATCTAGCACAAAGCCTGGTATAACATAGCTACTCTGTTAATATTTGTTAACTGGATGAAGGATGGATGGATGAACTCCAACTGGTGCATTGTCTTAAATGTCCAATACACTATCTGTTTAACAGCAGTATACACAGAAACTTGAGGAAAAATCCATTACGGGAGCAGACAAGGTGAGCCTAGATTGAGATTTCAAGCATAAAAATATACCTCTATTTCAGCTGGTATTTAATTAGATATTGTGTAATTCTTACCCAGAATTCACGGCTATTTTTCTGATTTATAACTCACAATGTAATTAACTTGTATAAGTCATCTTGATGCGGACACCCGCATTAACCAGAAAACCATGGCCATGTAAGTAAGGGAGATTTGATTTGTAGCCAAATCTCCTTATACCCCCTTGAAAACAAAATCTGGCAGAAATCCAACTGCTCAAGTCAAATAGACATTAAGCTGCACTGTGCATTAGTTATGCCTGATGACCTCAGAAGAATCCACACAAATGGAAATGCTGGCCTAAAGTACTATAATATGATTATAGTTCAGAACAAAAACTGACTTGAGAGCAGCCACAATCACTGTACTTTTATCTAATATGCATTTGAAAATTTCCAAAAGATCTGCTAATATTATTCACCGGGAAATAAAGTATTCTTTTAAGCAAGTATTCAAAACAAGTTAAAGACAAGCGCCCCACCCCCCCATTTTTTTTTTTTTTTTGGCTTTCTTTTTGCTTGGCCACTCCAAACCAGAGGTCATTTTAACATGTCAAAATAAATTCTATGGCAAAATTTTACAAAAAGGACCTGTGGCTTTTAAAAGATTTCAACCTAGGGTTTCTAGTAATACCTAGCAGAGCTTGGGTGGGATCCTTTTCTGCACTGGGTAGGGGAACTGAGAAGGTTTTAAATTCTTAAGGCTTCTAAGGTATTTTTCAAATTTTACTTCATTTCTAAGATGCACGGTTACTCCTATGAATATAATTTAAGCACCCTCTGGTGGTCAACAGAACACAGTTGTCTCCTAAACATTACCTTGGATTATTTAAACTTAAAAGGCCAATTTTATAGTTTATGACATAAATATTCTTTTTGCTTTCTTAAATAGTTTTATGACCTAAATCTTTTTTTTTTTAAAGATTTTATTTCATCATTTCTAGAAAGAGGGGAAGGGAGAGAGGCAGAGAGGGAGAGGGACATCAGTGTATGGCTGCTTTTCACCTGCCTCCAGCCACAGATCAGACTGGAGACCTGGTTTGCAACCGTATTATGTGCCCTGGCTGGGGAATCGAACCTGCGACCTTTGGGTTCGCAGGCCGGCGCTTTATCCACTGCACTACCAGCCAGGGCTATGACCTAAATCTTTATGTTCAAGGCAATGCTGTATATGTGAAAGTGCTATTTATAAATCATGGAATGCCATACGAATATCAGGTAAAGTACTAATTAAGAAAGCCCAAGATAAGGGGAGCAGTGTAAACTCCATCTGGATTAAGTGCTTGAGGAAAACATTATTAAAAACAGACCAACTCTGCCTTGTCTGGTGTGGCTCAGTGGATTGAGTGCCAGTCTGCCAACCAAAAAGTCGCCGGTTCGATTCCCAGTCAGGGAATGTGCCTAGGTTATAGGCCAGGTGCCCAGGTGGGGGCATGCAAGAGGCAACCACACATTGATGTTTCTCTCCCTCTCTTTCTCCTTCTTTTCCCCTCTCTCTAAAAATAAATTTAAAATCTTAAAAAAAAAGACCAGATCTATGCTGAACAAATTCACATTATGGACATAAATATTTGGTAGAATAAATATAGGATAAAGAGAATGTTGCATATTGTGAATATGTTAAATAATCTAAACCTTAGTCAGTATAACTGAAGAATAGAAAATGTTTCTAGCATATTAGCAGAATTATGCTTTGTAATTTTTTTCTTCAACAGCAAACTTCTGTGCTATTTTGGGAATGTGCTAATAATACTGGGCATTGCTAGTGTTTAAAGCTGTGTTGACAAGATAAAGTGCTATAATTTTAACTTGTTATTGTGAGGCAGAAACCGCCTCATTAATTTCTACTTCATTCAAAACTGAGGAACAAATCAATATTTACCAATGGGAACGAATCTAAATGGGTAACAAAGAAAACACAAAACACTCGTGATAAGTCATTGGTTTGAAGTGTAGAAAAAAATTTTAAAGGGTTGTTTAAGTTCTGTTTAGTCAACAGAAGTTAAATATAAGAAACCATTTCAGTAAATTTGACATGGATTGTGTAGTGCATAATTTAAATTCTGATCCTGTTAAGCCTGAGAAAAGGGTTGCTCTTTATACAATAAGTATAATGTTAATATAAGATACTGTAGATGAAATTACAGTAGCAATGCTTTAATAAAATATGACTTCCTTATTACATTAGGTATCTGTGAGACTAAGTTATGACATGGACTTACTAGATATAATAGCCTTTTAAATATGTTGAAGAATCTAATAAAAATGCCTTGTTTTATCCATAATCCACTTAATTTAATTATTTTAAAATAACACAGAATGACAGCTAAACCTAAGGGGTACATTTCTTAGGTTTAGCTGTCATTCTGTGTTTTTAAAAAATAATTAAATTTTCCCATTTCTTCATTTTACAAATGAGGATGATAAAAACCAAAAGGAGTAAAACTAAAAATTTAACAGCTAGTTAGTAACAGAGCAAACAAATCTGGCTCTTCTAGATGTTTTGCATGTCAAGCACAAAATTAAATCTCTGAATGAAAACATAAATGTTTTGAAATATCAATTCATTCTTTGCCCCTTTCAATAAACAACCTAGGGCACCACCCATAATAATCACCCTCAAGTGGTTAACACCCTTCCTTACATTGAATCTGTAGCCAGACTACCTCTTTATTTCCAGCTAAGTGAGAAAAGAAACATTCTGTTCCTCATTGGATAATACCATGTTATAAAAACAAATACCATTTTCAAGATATAGATAGCACTTTGATCAAGTATAGAAAGCATTTTGTTAGAGCAAACCATTAGGAAATCAATAGAAAGGAATCATGATGGAAAGTTAGATGCTTGAAAAGGAAAACATGGCAACATTTGGCTCTATTGTTTCAATCCTAAAAACATCTCCTGCTTGTCTGTGTGTCTGTTTTGGGTGAAGGAGTGCTGAGACTTGTATAGAAAAGAGGAAGGTGCCCTCCTGAGCTGAAGCTGAGTAGAACATGAACAGGAGGACTGAACTGGGATTGACCACAACTACTGAGTTCAAAGCTGCTCGGGTGGTCAAAGCTTGGTACCATGGCGGGGAGTCAGAGCAGAGGACTGTTCATTTCCCTCTGACTCTCAGGGATAACCAGCCCCAGAGGGAGGAAGAGAAGGAAGTACCAGCAAGCTCAGCTGCAGCACCAAAACCTTGATGACCTGGTACCTCTTTTTAAGGGAGCTTAACAGAGAGGTGAAAAAAGGATGTTTCTTCTTTTAGCCTGATAAGACAAATAGTTTTGATTGGAGGAGCTTGTGAATAAAGACTCTGGGACAAAATTCAGTTTCCCAAACTCTAAGACCAGCCACACAAAAACGGCTGAGAACTAAATACCCACCTCTTGCCCAACCCCACCACTTGCTGCTCTGCTTCTAATACCAAACAGATTTTTCTTTTTAAGTTCAAACCATGTTTTCACCCTCTAAATTGGTGGACAGTGCAGAGCTGGGGAGGTGGTCAGGGAGAACAACAGATGCCTAATATTTTCCTATCTTGCCTCTAGATACACAATTAGGAAAATCTTTTTGATTGATGGGCTGTCAGTTCCCTTATCTGTAAATTGGGGTAGTTTAGTCCTTTCTTGAAAATTTCATGCTTTGAAATAGGCAAAAACTTTGAGATTGCAAAGGGTGTCGAGGGTTAAACGAAGGTTCCTGGATTAGTCTATAATCCCCCTGAAATTGTGTGATTTGGGGTGTGTGTGTGTGTGTATGAATGCATATAAACATTTATCCAGGAAGAGGGACAGAATTTTCATTAGAGCCTCAAAGGGTAATTAGGTCCCTTGACCTTTGATTGAAGACCACCGGTTGAGACAGTGAGTGGTTCTTTAGTTTCTGATTTATTCTGGTTGCAGAGCAGACCAGCAGCAATCTTTTACATGGTCATAAATCTGTCTCACAGAGCCTTCTGGAGTTTCTCATTTATCTTCATGAGCTGTGTGTTTGTAATTTTTCATGAGCACAAAGGCTGTTCAAAATCAGGAGTCCTTTTCATTAAAGATTTAAAATTCTGAGGATTTCAACATTTATTTTGATAGTAATGACTAAGAGAAAGCATTTACTACTTCAGAAATTTCAAGCATGTAGCACCTTACACATTTGCCCATTCACGTTGAATTATTTTACTATTTCTTTTTTTCTCAACTGACATGAAACAAAAGGCTTGGCTCCTTCCAATCCACTTTTCCTTTTCTTCTGATGGTTGAGTCAGCTGTGAAATGATGATGAATTAACTGTGATTCTATTTGAAGTAGTAATTTTCATTTTTATAACGATTTTGATCCTCAAGAAAAATTGAATGCAAGCTACTTGTATAATATTCTTAAAAGACTTAGTTGAAAATTAGAAGCGGAAAATGGCATTAGGGAATCTAAGGAACTGAAAGAGGAAAGATGGACGTAGGAAGAAATAAGAACCAAAGACAAAAACGACATCATTAGATAGGGAAATAGTACCAAATCCTTAAGCAAAGACACAAGAAAAAAGGAGGAATGTTTAAAACAGGGATCAAATATAGCAACTAGAGAATAGTGGATCTTTTAAATACAGTAAATGAAAACGTCAGAAACAAACAAAAAAAAACCACAACCGAGCTTTTCAAGAACATCTTTTGGCTGATAATCTCAAAGCGGTACACGAACGACTTCACCTTAATTAAGGCAGAGACAGAGGCCAGCAGAAAACATCACAGAAAGAAGAAGGCTGGCAGTGATTCTCAGATAAATGCTGAAAGCTCAGGGGAACAATCTTTTGTGGTAAAAGAGAAGTGCCAATCATTGAGAAACGTTCATTTCTTTTTTTCCCAGAGACAGTTATCAAAGCGGTCTAAAGTAAAAGGAAAAAAATTAGGTTTAAACATTGACCTTCTAACTATTTTAGGTACTCCCAGACGATTTGTAACTGATTCTTGTTGCCTTACAAAAGACAATCTGATTGGAACTACCCCTAGTGGCTCTTGAGTCCAAATAGACAAGAAAGCGACATTCAATGCTTCTCTTGGTTTGACGCCAGGATCCTTTCCCGAGTTCCGAAGCTTCAGGTCACAGGCCCCAGACTCTCAGTTACAGGTAAGGGCGCCACGGAAAAGATCTATCCTCAAACGACCCGGATCCCTAGAGGACTCAGGCTGGGTCCCCGTATTCATGGAGCTTGTCCCCACTCTTCCTCTTTCTAGTAACAGCTCAATTATTTTCCTCTCTGCGCCTCTCGAAATCCCATTCAGGAAAAACCCTGGGATTTCAGCTCACCCGCACACTGTCCCCACCCCCCGCTAGAACCCTGGAGATTGCCGACCCCCTGGCCCATGGCACTAGCGGCTGGGAGGTGCTGGTCTTCGCCCGGGGCAGAACCCGCGCACGCCCTCGACCCGGGCGCACGCCCGTTGCCATGGGAACGCACTCAGCTCCGCCGCCGGAGGGGGAGGCGGGAGGAGGTGCTGCAGCCGATACACCAGGAGACACTATCGCAAGATGGCGTCGGCGAGGCCGCAGGATGCGGAGTGAGCGCGCCCCGCCGGGGGCTCTGCGAGGCTGCTCCACTCCGCGCCGCCACTGCCGCCACTGCGGCGCCGCCTCCCCGCCTGCCTGCGCCGCGGCCAAGCCTCCCCTCCTGGCAGGTACCGCCGCCCGCGCGTGCTCCCGTAGTGCACGGATGGCAGCTACAAGTGCCGGCTCGCCCAGGGCTAGCGGGTGCCCCCTTATCCGGGTGCGTTGGACAATAACGCGTAAATAACTTTTCCTTGCAGCGGCCCCCTGTGGTCCCGGCCTGCGGTTTCTTTGCGCGCCGACGACCCCACCACGCCCCTCCGACTCCAGACTCCCTTCGAGGTGGGCGCGCCACGGGCAGATGCGGTGATTGTAGCGGGCCTGGGAGGAGCGCGTGGACAGCGAGCCTGGGCGAGCGCCTTTACAATGGCCCTGACCCTGTTTGGTAAGTGCAGCCCGCTGCCCGCACTGCCTGCCGCAGGTGGGCCGCGCCCCACAGCTCGGGGGCGGGGGCCTGGGGTGCCCTGGGCGCTCGGGGCGGGGACGCTACGCGCGTGCCTGCAGCTGGCCCGGACCCGGGAGTGGCGGCGCCCCGGGCGCCGGGCTCGCTCCCTCGAGCCTCTCCCATTGTTTCCTCTCCAGGCTGGGCCGATGGGCGTGTGCTCCCCTGGCCAGTTCTGGGATTGGGGGACCCTGAGGTCCTGGGTGTTTTGTAAACGGAGGCTTCTCAAAGATGCCAACTTGGGAGCGAAGTTGGCCGTTTGTTTCCAAACCTACGTTTTTCAAGTCGTCAAATAAAGATCCTGGAAAGTTTATTTCTTTTGACCGAGACGTTTGTGCATCCCAGCGTGTCTGGAATTGCCAGTGTCGTGTGTTGATTCCTTTTGGATTTTGGACTCGGTATATTCCGTTGGAAGCTAGAATAACTGGTGAACTTAATATTTGTTAAAATTGAGAATGCTCTGACAGAACAGCAGTATAATTCAGACAGAAGAAAGTTGGTTACTGGAAATAAGTAATCTCAGGAAAATATCTGAGTATGTCAGGAAAGAAATGTTATTTCTATGATGTAATTACTGCAACACTATTGTTTATTTAAGTGGTTGACTTAGTTTAAGTGTTTTTTTTTTTTTTTTCTTTCTTTTTCTAGAGTCAGCAATGACAATGGGTTGGAAAAAGAACAGAAAAGATAAATTCCTTCATTTTACAGAAACATTATGGTACATATGTACCATGCTCTCAGAAAACTCGGTACATATTGTGAAAATTTAGATGTGCAAAGTATTCTGTTTTTCAGATAAACAAAGTACAAAGATATGTAACTGATAGCTACAAGGACAGTCTTAGTAAGTTACTTACAGTATCAGGTTTCCAGTTACATTTTAATAATGTCATTTGGTTAAGCATTTGCATACCACAAATACCTTTTGAGGTAAATAGGTAAGAGTGAATTATACTGCTGGAATCAAAGAGCTACTTTTATTTAACAATCTTATTTTATAAATTAAATTTAGAACCAGAGAAGTTTGATCAAGGTCGTGGCCTTTTTTGGCAGAACTAGAACATAGTTGGTCATTGTTCAGTCAGGGGCAATGTTTACTTTGTGCACATAACCACCATACTAGAAATTCTTATTTGGTGTTGGTCCTTCATAGGTGCTTTAAAACATGTTTCAACTTTCTCTGAAAGAAATAATAAAAAATCTCACTGTTGTTTCCCAGTACACTGTATCTAATCTGCATTATTTAGAAGCATTTTCCTTAATGTGGACTTTTTTTGTACAAATTTAAGAATGATGGAAGGCTTTACTCATAGTTATTTTCTTTTGAAGAAACAGTTATCTTACACTGTTGTAACTAATGCATAGGAGTAAGATTTCCAGAGGTAAATTTCTCTTTAAAGCTATTTCTGATTAAATTGTATTGACCCTTTTTTTTTTTTTAAGATTTTATTTCATTATTTTTAGGAGGAGGGGAAGGGAGAGAGGGAGAGAGACATCAATGTATGGTTGCTTTTCACCTGCCTCCAGCCACAGACCTGACTGGAGACCTGGTTTGCAACCTTGTTATGTGCACTGGCTGGGGAATCGAACCTGCGACCTTTGGGTTTGCAGGCCGGCGCCTTATCCACTGTGCTACCAGCCAGGGCTTGTATTGACCTTCTTGAAGAGATAGTTTGCATTTTTTAAGATTATGTTTACAAATTAACCACTTATAGAATACTGAATTTCTTGATGAATAAAACAGATAAATCCAGGAGTATGTGATAAGGCTCTTAAAAGGATTCCTAAATTGTTAAACCTTTTAACTCCTGAAGTGGGGATGAGGAAAGGAAGGATATGGCATTTGACCTTTAGAAGAAGTCGACTCCCACCCCTCAGAGTGAATGAAATATCTTTAAAATTTTAAACTTATCTTCTGATAAAATATAAATTAGTTTACAAAATCCATTTTGGCTACAGTTTTTAAGGTTTCTCTATTATGAAGCAAAGTACACCTGCGTGTAGAGGCTGTTTTTTTTCAGTAATGATAGAGCAACAGCTGCTGTCAGAAGTGTGGTTGCACCCTGCTCATCAGTCATCTGAGATGTCTGATAAAAATGTTTGCAAGGGACCTGCAGCTTCTACCTTTCTAGGGGAAGGGGAGTGTAAAAGGACTGCCCTGTGATGCTTATATACACTTGAGTTTGAGAACTATTGTATTAAAGGTAAGTACTGGATTTCCTCAAACTTGCCCAAATCAAAATAGCTTTTGTGTATGTTAAGAGCAGTCCTCAGGCCCTGGCTGGTAGCACAGTGGATAAGGCGCCGGCCTGCAAACCCATAGATTGCAGGTTCGATTCCCCAGCCAGGGCACATAACCAGGTTGCAAACCAGGTCTCCAGTCAGGTCTGTGGCTGGAGGCAGGTGAAACGCAACCATTCATTGATAAAAAAAATAATAAAAGAGCAGTCCTCAAAGGTTAGAAGAAATGGACTTTATTTTAGATATTACTACTGTTAAACTAGTTGGTCTTAGAAATACCTCCTGTCCTTTTCTATTTACTCTTAATAACCAATATACAACAGAGGAGCAGTGAGATAATCAAGTTCTGTGAGGTGGTGGTGAAGAGAAGGAAGAATACAAGAAACTAGGTAAATGTGACTTCTAAGGCACCAAAGTCAGATCTCAATACATTTCTACTTAAGCCTCCCCAAAGTGACCGTTGTATATCTTGTTTACATTGGTTGGTTAAGCCAGTCTGCTGGGATTGCTATAGTAAAATTCCATAAACTGAGTGGCTTACACAACAGACATGTATTTCTTACAGTTTGGGAGGCTGGGAAGTCCAAGACCAAGGTACCATCTAATTTACTTCCTGCTGGGAGCTCTCTTCCTGGCTTGCAGACATCCATCCATCTTTCTTTGACACAGGGTAGAGAGAAAGAGACAGCAAGCTCAGGTCTCTTTTACAAGGACACCAATCCCATCACAAGGACCCCACCCTCATGACCTCATCTAATCTTAACGACCTCCCAAAGTCCCTACATCCAAATACTCTATGATGTTGGGGGTTAGGGCCCCAACGTAAGTATTTGTAGGGGTATACAATTCAGTGGCTAGCAGCCAGCAGTAAAATTTAGTGTTTTTGATTTGTGTTTTACTTCATCAGTCAGGTTTTTTATAATTGTAAAGAGTGTTCTATTTATAGGAAGTTAGTGAAAGTTAGCTTCATTTTAAAGGATGACAGCCTCTAAAATTACCTACTTCAAATTTACATTTATATACATTTAATTTTTTTCACTTAAGTATATTATAGGACCTCAGTAAAATAATTGTCAAGTTAAGCTGAAGAGCGAAGAATGTTCTTTTGCAGTATTAATCACCTCCTTAATGCTTAACAGGACATTTTTCATGTAAATTTCTGCTTTATTCAGTGATAGAAGAGCCAGATCCTAATTTTTCCTGATTTTACAATCTCATTTGGGAGTTGAAAATGTGCATTTTTGAAGGTTCAGGAATTTTCAAGAAATTTTACTCACTTTTCAAATGAACTCACCCCTTAATAACAACATCGATAGATAATTCTTAAATCCTCATATAAAAAATATCCAAATATAGTTCATGCTCTGTTTGTTCACTTTGTTTTTTCATTCAACAAACACCTATAGCAGTGTTTGGCTGCTGTTTTAGAGTTCACATTCCAGAACTGTAGTGCTTGCACCTAATTACCTAATTTCATAATAGGCTTTGTTAGAACCTCCCTGACAGAGCAACTCATGTTTTCTAATAATTGCTGGGCTCTAAGGAAAACCTCAGATCATCTCATTTAGGACTTTTTAGCTGGTGTGCCTGATAGAACATGCTGATTAGCTACACCCATAGAGCCCTAGTTCACAGAGTTGAGTGAAAAAGCGTCCTCCAGGTCATCCCTCGGCAGGAATTTCTGTCATTTACAGCTTAGTGGGGCTGTGGGTTCAGCCCAGACTAGAAGATGAGATTGAGTCCAGCCAGACTGGCTGAACCCTGAATAACTTTTCTCCAAGTGGGTAGGAGTAGCTCTGGGTTGCCCCTCTCCCCTTTTTTCTTTTTCCTCTCATTATCCTATAGTCACCATTGTCACTGCCATAGGTCACTTCACATACTTGAGGTTTCACTGAATTCTTACCTTTGTTCCTCAGATGCTTCCACTGCCATGGAAACCTTCCCTTTTGTTATTTCAGTTGACACCTGCCACTCCCCTGCTGCACTGGCTTGGGCATCTTTGTAGAGATCCTTTGGAGCCGTTACCTGGCAGCCATGTATTCTTTGCCATGCACTAGGAGATTTTCTGATTTCCTGTGACTGTCATGCTGCTAAAATTTATTTTTACAAAGACAAGTCGACTGTGCATTTTTAGTATGACGGACTTGACCAAAAGCTAACTTGATAGGAAATTCCCACTTGAATTCCCTCTTTGCTCCTATTTTTTGTTTTTTAGATATTGCTCATCAAAGCATATGAGAGGGAGTTACCTAAGCAGCAGGGCAGTCTAATGGTGAGAGCCCAGCTCCTTTCCTAGAATGTTTCATGTTTTTGGCGATCGTTAAAATCACCACTCTCATTTAAGTACTTGTCCATGTTCCTCTTTTTTTTTTTTTTTTTAACTGGTGTCATAAACTTAATATTCCAGGCTTAAACATTTTCTTTTAATGTTTCGAGATTTGGTCCTGTGTTAAAGAGATAAAAGAATTATAGTTGTTATACTTCTGATAGTCACCATCTGAATACAAGGAATATCAGGGATGTAGTCTTTTGAGTCCAACCTATCCCTGAAAATAACCATCCTGTAAAGCAGACTAATCTTTGAAGATAGAAGATTATAAAAATTTGACATATTTATCAAGAAAAGTGTCTCTTATCTCCATATTTCTCAACATTTTTTAAAAAATCACTCTTGAAAGATGCCTTTTAGACATTTTTCTTAATTGTTCTCTCCATGAAACTTTAACGTAATCAGAGGTATACTGTATTTGTTATCTGTTTACAGACTGTGTGCACATCTGCGTTATACATACGAAAAGTACGTTTTTTGACTCCCAAAGGTTAATTTTTGCTCCCTTGAGGACATTATTAGCACCCATTGAGAATGCATGTTTTAGACTTATCTACAGCAATGATAAGAGACTTAGGCAGAAAAACACTGTTTGGTTGTGCTTTGCATGCCATATAATAATAGTTCTGAAGGAATGACATTTGTACAATAAGTTAAACATTTTTCATCAGATTGGTTTAACCTCAGAATGAACAGGTTACTGTCATCTTGAGAACAGCCTAACAAAGAATTCCTTGTTGAAGTTGGGATGTGTGTAGCTTTTCTCAAAGTCCCTCTAAGTAATAATAATACCCTTTGATATGGGTAATTGGTGTTTTCTCAATCTTATATAAAAGTAACAGTACCTTTAAAAACCTTTATTACTTATCTGCAGTATTGAAAACTGAATGAAGTTAATTGAAATTTCTGTGCAAACAAAATGCAAGACAAGTCCTGGAGCCTGGCATTACAACCAAATTACCAGTCATAAGCCATTCTTATGGTCATAAGCCATGGGAAAGTGATTCCCATGAACTTGGGTTTTTATTTATTAATGTAATTCTATCCTTAAAGATACAGAATAGGAGGAAACTAGGATAGGAGGATGGTATGACGATGTTTTACATTGAAAAGTATTACTGATGCAGTATTTGTCTTTCTCGACTGGCTTATGGGCTGTCCATGCTATTGCAAAAGGCAGACTTTTTCTTCTTTCTTATGTCTGGGTAGTATTTCCTTTTGTAAATGTCCCATAGTTGTTTTGTGCACTCATCTACTGGTGGATACCATATGATTTCAGTCATATGTGGAATCTGATGAGCAAACTAAACTAACAAGGAAAATGAGGACAAACTCATAGATGGAAAGCAGGATGACAGTTAAGTGGGGAGGGGAGATGAGGGGATGAAGGGGTTGAGAAGAAAGGAAAAAGGACGTAAGGACATGGACAACAGTGTGGTGATTGCGGTGGGGTAGACGGTAAAGGGGATGAAATAGTAATGAAATACAATGAAGATTAAATAAAAGACAAGTCATTGAAAAAACCATGCCTGAGGAAATAAAATAATACATATGCATTTTTAATTTGGCTTTTTATTTTTTAATTTATTATTATTATTTTTAAAGATTTGATTTATTATTTTCAGAGAGAGGGGAATGGAGAGAGGGAGAGAAATGTCAATGTATGGTTATCTTTTACCTGCCTCCAGCCACAGACCTGGCTGGCTGGAGACCTGGCCCACAACCTGGCCATGTGCCCCGGCTGGGAATTGAACCAGCGGCTGCTGGGTTCACAGGCTGGCGCCTTATCCACAATGCTACCAGCCAGGGCTGGCTTTTTATTTTTTAAAACAGAATGAGTACTCTGTTAGTATACTGAAAAATCACTGCATACTTTAAAAGGGTAAACTTTATGGTATATGAATTATACTCAATATAAATTTTTTAGTTTTTGAAAAAGTCACCTGGGGGAGGGGCAGATTGACTAGAAGGAAAAATTACTTAAAATGTAAAAAGCTGAGAATGCTGTTTTTAAAAGGGTGGAACCACTTTTTATCATTAGTACTTTTTATCATCATATATATTTTTTCTTTTATTCCCCAAGGAAGAAAAAAACAGAAGTAAAAATTGATAGGCTGAAAGTGCCTCTGCCTGTTTGAATTGTTTTGCAGTTAGGAAAGTAAGCACTTCTTGGAAAAAGTTCATTCCGGGCCAGCTGCTGAGTGGTGTGGGAGGGCCGCGCATCACACGCATCTGGCTGCACGGAGCATGGTTCCTTTCCCTTCCCGCTCTGACCTCTTACCTTTGAATTTCACGGGACTGTGTTTTCATGTTTTAAAGCAAGCAGAAGAAAGATGCAGTCCAAGAAATCTCTCTCTGTTTTGGTCGCTTATTATGATCACAAACTTGACATTTTATTAACTGAATGGCTCCTCTTCCCTAAACTGCTGATCTTTTCTGATTTTCCCATTTCGGCCATTAGCCCATATCTTCAGCCCATTTAGTATGTGTGCCTTTATGTAGGTCTTTATTGTTTTTTTTTCATCTCCTTAATGGCAGTGAAATTAGTTTGTCAGAGAGGATTTTGGGGTTTGAAGTGACTTGTGCTAGGTAGGACAGGTGACAGATGAGTGGCGTAGATGTCCATTTGAAGGATCTGTGAACATCTGTATGAACTCTTTCTCCTGCAGGCCTTCCTGGTGAATGAATTGTACACTGTTATATTAAAGTTAAAGCAAGATTTTTAGCATGATGCCTATGAAGAATAATATACTAAATATAGATACTTCATGTAATGTGAAAGAATAATTTTAATGTATGGACTGAGGATCTTAAAGTAATGAGACAGGGCAAGCCTTTTAAACCTCAGAGAACTACATCATAAAACAAAAGAAAGTGGCAAAAGTATTTATTTAGAGGTTGGGGCATTACTAAGAGGGACCATTGTGGGTATAAAAGCAGTGTATAAACACAGAACAGTGTGACAGCACATTACGTTTGGGGTTAGGGAAGGCATGGATGATACCATGGAGTGGGAAAAGGAAGTAAAAGCAAGAAGTGTACTATTTCATAATTTTTCTGAAGATTAGCTCTGACGTTTCGTATGTTTTTCTGTTTTGTGATTTGTTTACCCATCCATTTAGTGAATTTTGTGGGCCTATTGTGTGCGTCAGGTGTATATTAGTTAGTTCCTGTCCTCAAGGAGTTTATATTTCCAGTGGAGGGAGCCAGACAATAAAAATATATATAATGTGCTAGGTGGCTGGTGCTATGGAGAAGAATAAAGCAGGCTGAGGGCATGGGGCTGACTCTAGCATAGTGGTCCGTGGTAACCTCACAGCTAAGGTTATTGAGCAGAGACTCAAAGGATGTGGGGGAATGAGCTGTGTGTGGAATAGGTTGTCACCCATGGAGTAGGCTTTGAGGCATGGAGTGCTGGGCCAGTTTGAGGACTAGAAAGAACAGCAGTGAGGTTGGAGTGAAGTAAGCCATGGCTGGGGGACAGTGGTAGGACGTGGGGACAGAGAGCTCCCCGGGAATTGGAGGAAGATGGAGTCAGATTATGTAGTGCCCTACAAACTGTGGTAAGGACTTCAGGCTTTACTCTGAGTGCTGTGGGAAGCTGGTGGAGGACACTTCCTTAGCATGTAGTGTAGAGGGAAGGGCTTGGGTTTTAGAGTAAGAGAAGCTACCTTTAATCCTTCCTCTGCCAAGTGGCAGCCACGTATATGTTCCAGTCTGATTTGCCTCAAATGGAATCAGGGGGTGTTAATTCTCTTATTCACATGGAAATTAACGAGACCATGTATATAAGGTTCTTAGTACAGTGGTTGAAGATGCATAGTAGCTAATATTATCACTATTTGTTATATATTAGCACAGATCCAAGATATCAGCAGAGTTTCTTCATTTCTTTATTACACAAGTCCATTGACTCACTTGAAAAAGTAGTTCTGCCATGTTTCTTTTTATGTGTGTGGCTAAATACATGCTGCATGCCATTGTAGACTTTGAGAATGCTCTAGCAGAGACATGGTTCAGGGATATACATGGAGACCAGATACACTTCTGATAGTGCTGGACACTTGATAGTTTCTATTATATGCTGAAACCGTGAAAAATATGCTGGCACCAAACGGGTAATGCTTACTTTTCCTTTGGGAGGTAATCGAGAATGTAGTCAGATCTCACCCCTGCCTTCATGGCACTTAAAATATATCAAGAACTCTATGCTCAATGTCTGACACATAGTGGGTGCTCAGTCCAAGTTTATTGAGTGAGTGAGTGAATGAATGAAAGAGTCACTCAATATACTTGGCCTGTGAATAATCTTGACTCAGTTTAAACATTTGCTCTCCCTTGACTTTTTTCCTCCTGTATTATTTTGGGTTATTCTTGTGTATTATGTTAGAGTCCATAAATGGAAGCTTAAGCCTGTCTTAGAAATTGGTTAGCCTAACTGTTCACTTCTCTACTTAAAGTCCTCTAGTGAGTGCCCTTCACCATTAAGTCCAAATTCCCTGGCTTGCATATAAGGCTGTCAGGATAGGACACCTGCTTGCCTGATTGGCCTCATCTCTTACTCCGCTTTCCTCGGAGGCTGTGCTTCTACCAGACTGAACTACCTCTTAAGTTTCCAGAAGGGATTGGACTCCATGTGCCTCTGGCACCATCATTTCCCAAGCCTTGCTTTGCTCTCCCTCTCCACTAAGTGTGTTGGCAAAGCTCACCTTGAATAGTCATCTCTTCTAAGTATTCTTTTTGAGTTAATTATACCCTTTTGGCATCCATGGTGCCCTATACACATCTGTGTTCTGCCTCTTGTGTAGTGGTTTAATGGTTTGTTTATATTCGCCTTTCTCCCCCATTAGGTGAAGTTCCCTAGTGGGAAGCTGTGGATGTCTTCTTTGTGTTTTAACAATGGCCAGTCTGATGCATACCACCTACTCAATAAACACTTGAATAAATATTAGATATTACCGTAGTCTACTATATTTCTTCGATTTGGGAGTTAATTTTAAGGCCCAGATCCATATGGTACATACTTTACTTTTCCCATCATTTTTTTGTTTGTTTATTTTTACTTAAGTAAATGTACCATTATATCATCTCTTGGTTCCATAGTTTAATATGGATTCCCCAACTGGAAGCTCAGAAGGCTTGAATAAAATGGAAATCTCTCTGGGAGTAGACTCTTTGAGGTTTAACTATCATATTACTAACCACCAGCAGATGTTTCTAAATTATTTGCCATAATTAGATAACAAATTGCACTTCATTACACTATTGTTCCTTTTCATTTCAGTGTTACAAAGGAATTGCACATAAATTAGCTTGGTTTGTTCATGTTTTACCCTCACGGTAGGGAACATAATCAAATTGAATAGGAATTTAATATGAAAATTGGTAACTTAACCTTTTAGAGGTCTGAATATAAAAACAATATAATTTTTCTCATAATTCATGTGGTACATGAACATTCCTATTATGTTTTCATGTTTATTAGAACAGATATAAACGACAGTCTAATCATTCATATGTTTAAATGAATAAAAAATGTTATTTACTAATACCTCTCATTATTTGAGAAAGAATTTGAGGTGATTTACAAAAAGGTACAGTGCAAGAGGATTGAAAGCAATGAGCATGGAAATTCGTTTTTCTTTGTCTTGTATCATTAGTTTCTTGCTTTCCTTTGGATCGTTTCCCTTAGGTTACAGCCATGCTTTCCTATTCTGTGTAAGAAAGCCTTTCCTCTGCTTTGGAACCTGTTCAAGCACCACCCTGGGTTAGTCATGGCCCCTTTCCTACAGAGGTTTATTGAGAGAGCTTTTGATATGCCCCACGCACCTCCTCCTGCAGACCCGCTTTTCAACCCTCATCTGCACCACCTCTTCCCAGCACCCTGCTTTATCGTATTCATTTAAGAGGCATTTGGGAGTGTCATCAGTTCTAGTGGAAAGAAGGGTGGGCAGCTGTGAAAGGAAAAAATGTTTTGCCCCTTGTTAAAACAAGGAAGACTTTATTCAAGACTGTTGCAAATTCAGTGCTTTTTCAAGTGCTAACCTCCCTTTCTCACTTGGGTATACATGGGTTTTCAACAGCGAGCACTGTATGGATGATTCCCAAGTCTCCATCTCTGCCTTTGCCCTTCCATCCTCTCTGGATCTCTATTAGTATTTCCTGCAGCCACTTCAGGCTCAACATGCTCCCTGCATCCCCCTGATCCTTAGCTTGGTTCTGCCATCCTCCCTTCCCTTGCCTCTAGCATCCAGTTAGCTGCGAAGTAACTCTTGCAGCTCGCTCTTTATGGTAGCTTCCATATCAGTTTCTTTCTCTGTATTTCCAACTCTTGCTCCGCCCTTCCTTTTAGTGCCGCAGTAATGCCACCACCCTACCTGCTGCCCTGCTCCTGCCACCATCCAAAAGGAAGCCTTCATTTTCTAAAGTCTTGATCATTTTATCTGTGACTCTCCCATGACATCTGTTAATATGCTCCTTTCACGGTAGGTGTTAGGTATCTTTCTCATATCCTTGGCTGATGGTTTCTGAAGGGTAAGATTTATTCTTTCTCCTTTCTGTACTCGTTACTGTACTTGGTGCAGTTCTTCACACATAGTAGGTACCCCCAAAATATTTAAGTGAATAAAATACTTCTCAAACCATAGTACTTCTCTGGTTTAACAGTTCCCAGGGCAGAAATATAAAGCATTCTTTAATTTTTTTCTATAACTTTATGATGGTTTAACCAAGATAATGGTAGTTAACATAGCTCTAAAGTCTTATTTATTGTTTTTGTTGCCTAATGATTCTATTTTCATTCTTTAAAGGAACAAATATGTATGTCCATGCAGTATTGATACATATCAAGGGCAGATATACAATTTACTTTGGGATTGGTTGCTTTTATCAGCCTGATTGTTTTCAAAATTTTCTGGTGAAACTCTGGTTGGGTTTATACTGCTTTGCATTCTGTGAAAAGCCTCTTCATCTTTCATGCAACTTTCAAAGCAGAGGAGAGGGGACACTAAACAGCATCTGCAGACACAGGGTTTGTTAATCCCGGTTGGTTAGCCAGTCCCTTTAATGTGGCCTTGTGTCCAGCGTTCGCCTGGAAACGACTTCTTCATCAGGCCATTGGCAGGGAGATGGGAAAGGGAAGCCCTTCCTTGTTTAAGCTCCGTTCTGGCCTTGGTAGGTTAGGCACATTTATAGGGTGTTTGCATATTACCCCTTAATTTAGAAACTGTCTTATGAAATGTTTTTAAAGTTGCTGAATAAGAATCACTAAACAGTGGACCAAAAAGCTCATGCTAAATATTGTTTTCCAGAATGTGCTGAAACCTTGAAAGAAAGGAACTCAGTGATTTATAGGACAATTCATGTATTGCTAATACTTCATTTAATTGAGAAAAAAATTTGATTAAATTGACTTTTTAACTCTTACAGATTATTCTTGGTGAAACTACCTGCCTAGTTAAGTCTTTGGATGGTATTTGTTAATATTCTCAGGTTCGGATGTTATCTCATTATATATGTGTGAAAAATATATAGTTAAAGATGAGAACTATAAAAATACAAAACACAATTCATGTGTTTTTCCTCCCTTCATAATGTTTAAAAGTTAACGGGAGACTTTAGGTTATGGTCCTTGAATGAGAAATGATTCTCAACTTGTCAGCGTACTCCTTTGGTTGATGTTAAAGGGATATTATTTCAAAAGAACAAGAAAAAGGAACACGATGGATTAATAATACAGTATTAAAAAGGAAGGAGGAAACACACGTGGCTGTACAGTAACGAGACTTGCAGAATATTTAGAAGCCT
>PVIW01006170.1:19113-92258 GCA_004026585.1 Noctilio leporinus
TCCTCTCCTCTCCTCTCCTCTCCTCTCCTCTCCTCTCCTCTCCTCTCCTCTCCTCTCCTCTCCTCTCCCCTCCCTGTCTCTCTCTCTTTCTCTGATACACACACACACACACACACACACACACACACACACAGAGAAGCATGTGCCAACTTCGGCTAGGGCGGGAGAGAAGGAGCAGTGATGGCGCACACAGGTCTCAAGACTTGTTTGGGGTGAGACCTCATTCAGCTCAAGCTGATCAAAACATTTTTGCCTTTCATCTTGTTTTTCAACTATAATAATTGATTTGCCTTAGAGAAAATAGAAGCAGAAAGTATTTTAAAATGTTTTTTGAAATAACTTAAATTTAATTAAACATTGATAAAATTTGATAAAGTAAAAACATTTCAACAGAAAATGTCCAACATTTTCAGGTGTTATAAGCTATTTTCTGTTACCAGAGAAGGAAAATTAATGTATGTTAAGTGTATCAATATTAGGTAGTTTGCAAAAAAAAAAAATCTGTCCCAAGGTATCTTTTTTTAATTAGTAAGGTTACTTTTAAAATAAATATGCAATTCTAATATGTTGCTTATATGTATTTTTAGCTGCCATTACTAGATGGCAAATTACAGTTTTTAAAAGTTGACATATTTACCTTTTATCTTAAAGCTTAATCCAAAGGTATATAGAAATATAATTAAAATGCATTTAACTGATAATCCCTAGAGTTAGAGACCAAATTTATAGTAGGTGAATTTTGTCTGAATTTACCAGGAAAAATGCAGCAGCTTAAAAATATCAAGAAGCACTTTTTCAAACTTACAATTTTAAGTCAGACTTAGAATTAGTATTATAAATTGAAATGAATGAAGTTACCATTTTAAACTCTACATTTCAAATTTATCTCTTTAAATTACATCCAACTGAAACTTTAAAAAAAAATTTTATTGTCGTTGTATTACATCCATCCCCTTTTTGCTCCCCTCTGTCCCCCTCCCCACCCACCCATTCCCCCCAAAGTCAATCCTACCTGTTGTCCATGTCCATGGTTCCTTTATACTAGGTTCTTCTCTAAACTGCTCCCCTTCCTTGCCTCTGCCTCCCCTGTCCCTGAAACTTTTTCTAAAAATATATTTATTTATTTATTTATTTGGGGCAGGGAAAGGATGGCAAACATCAATGTGTGGTTGTGTCTTGTGTGCCCCCAACTGGGGAGCTGGCCCGCAACCCAAGTACGTGCCCTGTCTAGGAATCAAACCAGTGGCTCTTTTGTTTACAGGCTGGTGCTCAGTCCACTGAGCCACACCAGCCAGAGCTGAAATGTTTTCTTAATTATAAAAGTATATTGTTAGTGCTTAAAATTTGGATAAACTGGTAAATTGAACAGTGTTTATTATCATTTTATATACTGTCTGTTTTTTAAAGAGCTCAAACCAAAGATGAAGTTTAATAGGCTTCATATTTTATTTTCCAGTGTCTTATTATAAAAAGATTCCCTAAGAAAGCTGCTGTTGAAGCATTGTCTGTCACCAGGCAACTAAATATAACACAGTAGTTATATTGCAAATAATTACTTTTAAAACTCTAATAAACAATAGCAACACTAGACAAATGGTATGTTCTGGGCTAATTTTATGAAAACAGATGTAAGATGTAGAAATTTAAAACGCTATCAGGTCTTAAACCAATTAAGACTTGGCCACAGTGATGTTCTGTCTTATCTTCCTCCAAGTATTTAGCCCTTTTTTTTTCCTTCCATAAAGTAAATGAATGTCAAACTGAAACACAAATCTTCATTCTTCCAGCCAGTGGTTTTACACCCCAGAATGCAGATTTAAAAAGATGAATATTCTGTAAACCTCCCTCATAGACATTGCTGCCTCATCAACCCATAGCAGAATTGGGATTTAGTACCTTTTAAGTAGAAAATTGAGAAAGTATCCTCAAGCAGTTAACATTATTCCCTAATATTATAAGACATGAGTTAGGTTGCTTCCCCTGCACCACCAAAAAGAGTACTGGAAGAAAAAATTAGGGAAGTTAGGAAGAGAAGCTGTGAACTAAGGGGCCACAGCACTCAGATGCCTACAGTGGGCGAATAAGCAACAGACAATAGCGAGTGTTGAGGAATTTCCTAATTTTAAGTGTTGGTAATTATTTTGGGACTTCAAAAACATTGTGTGGGCCAAAGAACATACATCTTTTGACTGTCTGGTGAGGCAACTCTAGGCTACTATTTAAGTTTAGAATATTATATTATTTTCTCTAATATTATAGGAACAATAAAACCATACTATTTCTAAAGTCTTTTTGTTGTTTTATATTCATATACTATGTACCTGAACTCCCAAGTCAATTTGTATATGTACCTGAACTCCTAACTCAATTTGTAAACTTTTGCTTGTAACACACACACACACACACTCACTCACTCTCTCTCATGCATGCATGGATCTATGGATGTGTATATTAGTTCTGCTGAATTTTAGAGTTTGATTTTTGCAAGGCAATGTCCTGTGACTGCAGTATTAGGAAAATCATTCTAACTTCTCCACTGAGTAATGCTTTTAAAATTCCTTTGGTGTATAAGATTATCAAGCTTCATTACTGCATAATATATGTCTTTAGCCTAATTCCTGAGAATATTATAAAGGTCAAATGTAATAGTTTGGTTATAGGCTATAAATATTTCATTCAAGTGCTTTAGGAGGAGGATCTTACCTCAGATCCACAAGTGTACTTAATGACAGCAATTGGTATTTGGACCCTGAGAAATTAACCTTTAGTGAATAATTTGATTTAAATTAAAGTAACATTTTGAATATTGAGAGTAGCGTATTTTGAATACAATGATTTACCTGTGCAACTGTACTGAGTGAAAACATTTTCTAGAGAATCCACAAGATGGCGCTTGCTAACCTGTTTCCTCTGTCTTAGCTTAAGGAAATTTGGTAACAGTTTGAGAAGGAACATTTAAATACTTACGTATTTTAAATGTTAAAGTGTAGATTTCCAAAGAGCTTGACTCCTTAAAATTGATTAGCTTAGTGTAGGAGCCGAGAGTCTTTCTTTACCAAAGATTTTAAGCTTAATTTGAACACACTGGGATTTATATAATGCAAAGAACTGCTTCCATTCTTTTCCCTTGCCTTTGAACACTTATTTTTAAAGAATAAATATGATTTATGAACATGTGGTCTATATGTATAGTGTGTATATATTAAAATATTGACATTTATAAGGACCTGGCCATTAATAATTGTCCTAAAATTGTTCTGTTTTCTATTTAAAACACAATTTCTAATTATGAGTGTGATTTAATACTTGGAACAGTCATGAAGGGCAACAGGAAGTGCTTTGATTGTTTTCCATTGGTAAATGAAGATGATGGTTTCAAGTGGACCCATTCTTAGTTTTGTTTTTTCATAGAATTAAAATCTGAAAAGCTTCTGACAATGAAGTGTTCTTTGTGGGTCTTTTCCTTCATGTCTTTAAAAAACGTATATGTAATGGCAAGAAAAAGGATGTCTTTTCTGTTGGTTTGCACATTGACTTCTTTTCTGAATGTGTGCATTCTGAAACTTGATTCTAGGCATAGGTAAATGTTACTCATTTCTTCTAACTTCTAAGTGGGGCATGTTAAATTTGTGTGGGGGACCTTTCTGCATTGGCCCCCAGCTGCGTTACTTAAGATAGTCTTTGTACCTCTCTACACGATCAGTACAACTACTGACGTTATGCTGAGAACATATTTCAGTTTCTCCAAGGACTCTTTTTCAATTTTATGGTGTAACATAGATACAGAAAAAAACATGGTACATAAGCCTATTTAAGTCAAATACACAAATAAAGAAATATATTAAAAAATACAAAAGTCATAAGATTGATGAATTCTTACTAAATGAACACTACTGTTCAGGTCAAGAAATAGAACAGGACCAGCGTTAGCTTTCCTCACAACCCCTCCTAATCTCTATCTTTTCCTGCCTCCCTGAAGTTTATCACTATCCTGACATCTAATTTGACAGGTTAATTTTGCCAAGGTTTTTTTTTGTTTGTTTGTTTGTTTGTTTCCAGCTTTTTTCTCTCTTTTTAGTACTGGTGATGAAATGCTTTTTTATACTAGAGACTTTGGTAGACTTCAACTCTACTAAATTATATTACTTTACCTTTATTTTTGAGCATTCCATGGTTCCTGGGAAAGCATTTACTACTAGCATATTTGCATTGACTTTCAGGAGTATAACAAATATTTAAGTTTGTGTGAGAAAACTGGATTTGATCTAATTATCACCTTTAAACTAAAAATGCATGAATTTTCATTATGATAAGAATTTTAAACACCTTACTACAAATAAATGATTCTGTGTTATAGATTGATAAAGTTACGTAGAAATTTCTGTCATTTCTCTGTGCTTCATGTTGTTTTGAGTCAGATTAAGTATTT
Organism: Noctilio leporinus; assembly: GCA_004026585.1. NCBI lineage: Eukaryota > Metazoa > Chordata > Mammalia > Chiroptera > Noctilionidae > Noctilio > Noctilio leporinus. Next base: position 23,543 of record PVIW01006170.1, read on the forward strand.
TTTCCCTTTCCAAGAATGACCTTTTGTTTTCCAGACTGTAGTTTTCAGCATCCTTGAGGCTATTCTAACAATGTTAGTACAATAAAGCAGGCAGCCAGTATTTTCAAAAGACGCTTGTTCACAGCTGCCTGATGTAAATCACTTACTGTATTTTGAACAAATTATGTTGCTTATTAGAAAGCTGCACCAAGCCTGGAGTTAAACAAAGATTACTTATATATTTAAAAACAAACATTGTCTGCCTTTTTGTTTTGGTAAACCTTTTGGATGATACCACTTCATGTGTGTGGTATGTTGGGCATTGGCACAGTATCCCTTCTGAGTCTGAAGTAGAACTGGGGGAAGAAAGAAGTGGTATCTATTACATAAGGGCATTTAAGACAATTCTTTAAAGTGTGGCACAGTATCCCCCCTCTCCCCTCGCTGGTTTGTTGCCCATAGTCAACTGAGGCCCAAAAATATTAAATGGAAAATTTCAGAAATAAGCAATTCCTGAGTTTTAAATTGCACAGTGGTTTGAGTGGTGTGATGAAATCTTGCTTTGTCCTGCCCCTTCCTACCTGGGACCTGGATCATCTTTTTGTCTAGTATCTGCACACATGACACGCTCCTGCCCGTTAGACTCTTCATAGCCTTCCCGGTCATCAGGTTGACTATCATTGTATCACAGTGCTTGTGTTCAAGTAGCCCTTATTTTACTTATTAATGCCACATTCACACAGCTTTTATCACATTATGTTGCTGTAATTGTCCTATTTTATAATTATTGTTTTATCTCTTAACTGTGCTTGATTTATAAATTGTTTAATCATATATATATGCATGAAAAACCATAGTGTATGTTAGGATTTGATACTAGCCCCAGTTTTAGGTACTCACTGGGGGTCTTGAAATGTATCCCCCATAGATAAAGGGGGGCACTGTACCTTGTGAAACTTCTAGGTATTCTGTTTATATGGTAGTTCTCACTTCCCATTAGAGCTGGTAGGAATATATAGAGTTCTAGCTATGTTTGTATGAAAGCTCCCTTGTACTGATGCAAATTCTGTATTTCTTCATAAGGCTTTAACCATTAATTTTTTCCACTGCCCTATGCCTGATTTTATATTTCATATATATATAATTGTCATACATACACACATATTTTATCACATGTCATGCATATCATTGTCATGTGCATGGGGGCTGAAATCATAACAGATTAATGTTGGCTGGAATCAAATTGGATAACATTAGCTCCATATCAAATAGGACTTGTTAAACTCCTTGCTATTCATGCTGTAGAAAATGCTCAGTAGCTTAGGAAATGCTCATTGCAGAAAGACAGAAAGGAATGTTCTTCTATATGTAATGCCTTAGGTTATGGCATCTTACATTTTCTGATTACTTTCCATGAAAATGTTACTAGTGATACCTGCATTTCTTCCCATAGAAATTCCTTTGGTATTAGGTACCTCAAGGATCAAGGTAAAAAGACTTTTTTTTTTTTTTTTTTTGGCTAATAGTAAAAATGTCAGCCCATATCCATTTGTTCAATCGACTTCCCAAGGTCAGACTCACAATTAGTGAGTTCTGGTAGAGTCAGGCTTGCAAACCCCCAGAGCTCACACTTGAAACCGTTGCCCTTCACGTGAAAGCTGGCAGGTAGCTCAAAGTGAGGCCAGTCCTCAGTCAGCACCGAAATTCACACCAGCTCGCAGTCAGTATATAATAATCCCTCTTCTTCCTAAGTACCCAGGGGAGAGGTGCTTAGGTATCTTTGTTCTTTTGCTTGTTTAATATGTTTCTGCAGATTCCCAGAACGTTGTTTTAATCATCAGTTTTCTGACCCTGAAGTATACATTACCATCTTCTGCTCCTGATTTCTGCCCCTCCTAAGGAAATTTTGTTTTGTGACCGGGCTGCGAGCAGTTTAAGTTGGTCCCTTGCTGTCATGCATGAAGACCACAGTGATCTGTGCCATCTAAAATGCTAATAACTGTGTTTCATGTGCATTTTTAAAATTTTGTGATCTAGCACAATGTTAAGGCACTACAGTTCTGAACACCATATGTTGAAGCTTGGGCTGTGGAGGAAGGAGGCACAGTGACTGGACAGCAGCCCGCTCAGCTTTGGAAATACCAGTGAGCATGGTGGTCGTCCAGCATTCCCTTTGACTCCTACTTTGCAGACTTCATGTAGGAGAATTTGTGGTTGAGGAACAAAAGGGTAATCCTGGATCACTAGAGAAGCATTTATTTATTTATTTATAGTCATCGACATTACATGAAAATAGAAGACTGGAGAAAGAAAACATCAGTTCTCATTACCATCCTTTGTTTACCAGAAGTTTTCATCCAAAAAAATTTTTTTTCTTTTTTAAGATTTTATTTCATTATTTTTAGAAAGAGGGGAAGGGAGGGAGGCAGAGAGGGAGAGAGACATCAATGTATGGTTGCGTTTCACCTGCCTCCAGCCACAGACCTGACTGGAGACCTGGTTTGCAACCTGGTTATGTGCCCTGGCTGGGGAATCGAACCTGTGACCTTTGGGTTCGCAGGCCGGCACCTTATCCACTGTGCTACCAGCCAGGGCCAAAATTTTTAAGAATATGTTTATAAATTTTTTTTTTTCCATTGCTGCAGACGTTACGTATAGTAAGAGGTTATATATTTTTTCAACCTTTGGTCTTTTATCCATATAGCTGAGTCAAAATTTTCAAGCCTTTTTCCTGATAGGGTTATATCTCACACTGAACACATTACACATAGGTGAACACTTAACTTGTGTTTATGGCGTCCCTCCTAATAGACGTGAGAACAGTTCCGAGATTTTACTTTACTTCCTTGCGTTTACTGCCATTGTTTGAGTGCTGCGTTGCATGAACTACGACTGCTGCTCCTCCACCCACTTCACCTGCTTTTCCCTTCCTAATCCCAGATCCCCTGTTTAGTAATCATCCTCAACAAAAGTGATTCTGGTTTAAATATTAGAGGACTTGAAGATTTCATGATTGTGGGAAGTAGATCTGCATATCCTAGCAGGAATTTTTAGCTGAGGAAAAGTTGAATTTGTGAAGGGATTTTTGTCCTTGACCTTATAGGGCCCCTTTATAAAATGCACACAGAAGTTCCCTTCTTGGTACTGATCCCATCAGGTGATCTTATCAGGAGTTGATAGATTTAGTGCAGTGGGAACTCTCCTTGGACTTGGGAACCAGAGAATATCCCAAACATTTCATCAAAAATTTTATACTCAACCAGGAAACCAGCAATAGCAAGAAGACTTTAATAGCATCATGAATGAACCTGCCCATAAGGATATCAGCTTATCTACTGCCCTGGGGTCTTGAAGCTAAATAGATATCTCAGGGCTTTAACTGTCCATTTTTCAGTTTAGTGATAGTTGTTGTACTCTTGTTGGCTGCACTTGAATGATTTCCTCAGACATCTGCATTCTGCCTCTGAGAAGTTCCCCTGGCCTTCCTGCTGCTCACACAGACCCACTTAGATTGTGTCCCTTCAATGGTTTTATGTAGGGTTGGGCAAAAGTAGGTTTCCAGTTCATATGGACAGTAATACAACAGTTAATAAATAAGAATACAACAATAAACTCTTGTGTTTCACATATTTACAGCTGGAAACCGACTTTTGTCCTACCCTGTATTTTGGCTCCTTGTTTTGATATTTTTAAATGTAGTTGCCTGGCTTTGCTCTGTCTGCTTTGTAGTGGTTAGGAGCATGAAATTTGGAGTCACTTGATTTAGGCTCAAGTACAGGGTGTGCTGCTTGTGACTTTAAACAGATGCCTTGATCTCTTTCAAGTACTAGTTTTCTTATCTGTAAAACGGTGATAGTAATAATACCAACTTTATAAGGGTGTTTTGAGGCATAAATGAAATACATATAAAAGCATTTAACAAGAGTTCGGCACATTTTAAGTGTTCAGTGCAGCGGAATTTACTACTATCTACCAGTTACTGTTTTAGGCTTGTGGTTCTCAAAGTTTTTAATCTCACAACCCATTCACACTCTTAAAACACTGGGAACCTAAGGAGCATATGTTTAGGTGGGTTATATGAATTGCTATTTTCTGTATTTAAAATTAAAATTAAGAAATTAAAAAAATAGATTAAAAATAAGAAACCCATTATATATTAGCATAAATAAATATTTTATGAAAATAACTTTTTAAAGTAGTGAGAAGAGTGGCATTTTTAAAAACATTTTTACACTCTTTAATGTTTAGCTTAAAAAAAAGAAAATGCCTGTCTTCAATCATCTGTTGTAATAAATTGCTCTGATTGCAGTATATGAAGAAAATCTGGCCTACATGCAGCTATGCAGTTGGAAAAGAGAGAAGTATTTTAATAATCTTTTCAAATAGTTGTGGACAGCAAAACTTGGTAAGTGGTAGTTTCTTGAAGGTCATTTGTTATGTAGATTCTGAAACCATATCAATGAACATTTTGAACTTTTACATTAAAATCCATTGGTCCATCTTGTACTTTGACTGAACCTTTTACCCATGTATGATTTTGTATGTTTGTGCATGGGTCACTTCAAAAATATGAGGTCATTGAGTTATGCAGATCTTCCAAATGTTAGCACATTTCATTATACAATATAATAACAAATCATATTCTTGAATATCACTGTCAATCTCATTGAAAATGTCTGTAATATTAACAAACTATTAGGCTCATGGTCACGTATACAAGTTTCCCCGAATTTTAATTTTCACTTGAAAACTTGAATTTTATGACTGGCAACTCGGTCTCACCCGTGGTTTTCCTCAAGCCAACCACGGACTGCAGGGTGCAGCAGGTAGGCCTAATGCATACTTCCTGTTTGTCACACGGAATATTAAAAGGACATGTATTCAAGGGTCAAGATTTAATGGAACTAACACTTCTAAAACTGCTTCCTCAAGGACATTCCTAAGTGGAATGGTTGTGGAGAATACAGTGACAGCCAGACAGTTTGGTGCCACTGCATCGTTTTGTGCTGAGGCACCAGCAGTTTTCCCCACCACAGTGTCTGCACCGCCAGTGCAGGTGCCAATGCAGCAGAAAAGGCACATAGCCTCCTAGAATAATTATGAAATAGTTTTGACCTTGTAGATCCTCAGAAAGAGACTCAGTGATCCACAAACCACACTGAGAATTGCCATCCTAGGCATTCAGGATATAACAGTGTGAAAAACGGAAAACAGAATCCTTACTGTCATGAAGTTTGCTTCCTAGTGGGAAGAAACAGGAAACAATGTAAGTTTGTAAAGTGTTAATACTTTAGATAGTGATAGTGACAAGTATGAAGTAGAAAAAAATGCAATAGCAACTAATGGGAACAGAGGGAATATGAATTGTCAGGGAAGGCCTCACTGAGAAAATGACTTTTAAATTTAATTTTTTAGTTTTTCAGTTACATATCACATTCAGTATTATCCTAATTTTAGTTGTACACAATAGGAGTTAGACATTTATATAACAAATGAAGTGATCCCTCCAATAAATCTAGTACCCACTTGGTACCATACATATCTATACAATGTTATTGGCTGTATTCCCAATGCTATACTTTATACCCCTGTGACTATTTCATTACTATCAATTTGTACTTTTCAGCCCCATCACCCTTTTCACCCATATCCCCAACCCCCACCCAACAGTTTGGAGGTGACTGTTGAGTAAAGAACTGGAGGAAGTAAGGGGGCAAGTCACAGAGATACCTGGGGGAAGAATACTCTAGTTCAAGGGAACAGTAGGTGGACTATACACTTGTATATTTGATGCATGACGAGAAACCCAGAGGGATTGGAGAAGAGTGGGTGAATGGGAGAGGAGTGAGTGGGCAGTGGGCTCAGCTGAGTGATACGGGTCACCTAAGGCCCTGTAGTCAGTGCTTCTGAAACATCAGGGACACGCACATTGCCTAGGAACCTTACAAGAATGCAGGTTCTGGTTCATAGATGGGAGCTGGGTCCTGAAAGTTTGCATGTCTAACAAATGACCAGATGATGTGGATGTTGAATAGCAGTAATATTGTCGGCAGTTGTAAGGAGTTGGGCTTTTATTCTGAGTAATGCAGGAAGCCATTGGAGAGGATTTAGCAGAAGAGTACCATGTTCTGACTTCAGTTTTAACATGATCAGCAATAAATCAGTATCAGGCCTGCAGTCCCTTGTCCAAAACCCTCAGTAATACATGAGTGTTACAATTCGGAATTGTTTAGGTTTTAGAAAGGTGATACATTTCTCTTATATAGTATATTTTATAACATCTAGTAGTCTGAGACATCACTAATTACTCATTACTATTTCAGCAATAAAACAAATGAACAGTTACACTGTGGAAAAATAAAGACCACATATTCTCACATCCATTCACACGAGGTTTTTGCCATCAGATGTATAAAGAAAAAAATGTTCTTTGGTTTAGGTCAGACCAGAGTTTGCTGCAAAAATACTTTTATTTTTTAAAGCATTTGGACATTAAAATTAAGGAAAGGTGGACCTTTGTTACTATTACACTTTAGGTTAGTTGCTCCTCATGTCCCCCGCCTGCAGAAATTTCTTTAAGGAAAATAAGTCCATTACGTACTCATTTTAGGCTTTGTTGAATGCAGCTGTCTGCCAGAGACCACAGCCCAGCTCCTTCGTGTCCTAGGTTCTGCTTTCAAAGGAAGAAAAATAGGTACCTATCAGTTTGAAACACAAGTCCTCATTTCCAGAAAGTTTTTGCATTTTGGCAGCCTATACTGTCATGTGTGCAGTCAAAGCACAGTTAATTAAAACATGCTGAGCATTTTATTATACCTTGGGACAGTTAGCATGTGCTTAGGGTTATCCAACTGTGCTCATTTGTGGCTGGCACAGCACTACTCTGACTTTGCTTTCTTTCCTACATCTGTGAGCTGCCTCATTCCACATTTGGGTCCATTTTATAATCCAAAGCAAACTTCTCTTCTTCAGAATTCAGGGTTTTTTTTAGTGACTGGTAGGTTTCCCAGAAAAGTTTTTTAAAAGTGCTATAGGAAATTATCATGGTGAGGAACGTTGTGATCTTTTCCCATCTCAGTTATCTATGATGTCCAAGTACAGTCATCCCTCAGCATGCTTGGTGGGGGTGGGTGGGGGGGTGTTGGTTCCAGGATCCCTGTTCCCCCTGCAGATGCCAAAATCTGGGGACACTTAATTCCCCTAAGTGAAATGGTGTAAGATTTGCATTTAACCTGGGCACATCCTTCCATATACTTTAAATCATCTTTAGACTAGAATGTAATACAATGTGAAAGCTATGTTAATGGTTATTATATTATTTAGGGGCTAATGATAAGAAAAAAGTCTGTACATGTTTATTATAGAGCAGCTATCTTAAGCCTAACTACATAGTTCATGTCAGCAACAATTTAAAATTGGTTGAATCTACAGATGCAGAACCCACCAACACAAAGTAAAAGGAACATGATCTCTCTTTTACCCATAGAGTTTCATTTAAGGGTCAATATGTCCTATTTCCTGGGTGCCTGTCCTCTTGATAAAGCCTAAAAATACTGATGCAAGGCAAAACTTTGCAAGGTGGTTGTTTTAATGCTTGCTGGCAAAATTACATACTGCTTTCATCATTGGGAAATCCCATCTATTCTGTGAATCTGTCAAAAATAATGCACATTTTGATAAACATACCAAAATGTTTCTTTTGCATACTTTTATGCCTGAGAGTATGGTGATAGATTCCTTTGCCAAGGGCAGGGATCCAAGTGAATCACTGCTGCAAAACTGTGTTGGTGTGTAGGAAATTCATGGGTTAGGAATAATTTCTCCCAAAGGCTGAATAACGATAAGGAGAAAAGTTTGCAACTTTTCCTTTAAGAACAAGGAGGATATGGACTGTGTCTGCTGAAGGAGGTGAGGGCATTGCTGACAACTGAATTATAGTTCAGAGCCAACTGAGTAGGAAGATCCTTGCTAAAAGTATAGTTTTAGTTGATTATTTTCCAGAATTCCTACTTATAAAAAGTAAAACCTCCATGTAGTTACATTTTTCTTTCTTTTTTTTTTTTTTTTAAGATTTTATTATTTCCAGAGAGAAGGGAAGGCAGAGAGGCAGAGAGGGAGATAAACATCAATGCACGGTTGCCTTTTACCTGTCCCCAACCAAGGACCCAGCTGAAGACCTGGCCCGCAACCTGGCCATGCGCCCTGGGACACTGGGAATCAAACCAGTGACCCCTGGGTTCGCAGGCCGGCACTTATCCACTGAGCCACCAGCCAGGGCTGGTTACTTTTTTGTAACTTCAACTGTAATTTGGAAAAAGTGTTCATCAGATAGATTCTTTTTGTGTGTATGGTGAGGTACATACCATATGTTGTATTCTTTTAGGGATAAGGTATAAGGACATCATAAAAATTAATTTTTTTGCAGTTTAAGACATGTGAGAAGCTGAGAAGTTAACTGCCATTGTTGTGTTTGTGTATTCTATATTTGTAATACATGGTTTTAGGAAATGCATTATCTTATTAAAGGTGAAGTTTTTTAACTTAACTAACAAAACCCAAATAGAAGCTATTTGGACATGTTGAAATGTTACTGAGAACCTTGGCAGGAGCTAAATCTCTTCTTGAAGTTCTCTGTCAGAAATTTGTGGTTAAGTGAGCCTATCTGAGGACTTTCTGTTAATATGCCAACATGTTAGGATAAATATTATCAGAAATTATCAAATCCTTTAAAGAAAAAAACCTCAGATATGACTTGTTTAGAAGTGGTAGTAGTGGGTTGGCTAAGACTGTTAGTTGATTTCTAAACAGAAACTTTGCAGGCCAGAAGGGATTGGCAAGAAACATTCAAAGTGATGAAAGGCAAGGATCTACAAGCAAGATTACTCTATCCAGCAAAGCTATCTTTTAGGACAGATAAATAGTTTCCCAGACAAGAAAAAGCTAAAGGAATTCATCATCACCAAATCAGTATTACAAGAAATGTTGAAGGGTCTTCTTTAAGAAGAAAAATGATAAAATATGAATAATAAATGGCTGTAAAAAAAGAATAAAATCTTATCTTGCTAAATGAAGTAAGTCAGGTAGAAAGAAATATCATAGGATTTTACTTGTATGTGAAATCTAAGGGACAAGACAAGCAAACAAAACAGAAACAGACTCAGAGAGAGAGAAAACAGACCAATGATTGCCAGAAGGGAGAAAGTGTGTGGGGCCAGGTGAAAAAGGTGAAGGGATTGTTGAGAAGTGCAGATTGGTAGTTACAAAATAGTCGCAGGGATGTAAACTTACAGCACAGTCAATAATATTGTAATAACTAAGTATGGTGCCAGTTGGATACTGGAAATATCATGGGGAACACTTTGTAACCTATATGCTGTGCACCTGAAATGAATAACAAAACAGTATTGAATGTAAACTATAATTTAAAAATAAACAATTAAAACTGTAAAAGAGAAAAGAAATAATACACTGGAAAATGACAACCTTACCTTTAAATTGAGTTGAATGACTCAGTTCCTGTGTATAGCTGTTTGTTTCTAAGGGTATAGTGAAAAGAGTTGAATAAGCAGAAGGATTTCGTTTGTGTAGTTTGCTCGCTAGGTCTGCCAAGTTGGTTAGGGGAAACATTGCTTAAGTCTTTGAGAAAGGACAAGCTTGAGTTTTAAAAAGGAGAGGTTTCCAAGTTTGGCTCACATTTCATTTAGGAGACTTTGTTGGTCCAAGCTATGGGTCTGTGGCAAATAGCTGAGCACTGGGTTTGCAAAATATTTGTTTTTGGAGATCTTTGAAAGAGGTCCATGTGAACACTGTAGTTTACAGTCTCAAGTTTTTCCATGTACTGAGAGTTCTGGGTCATTATTCTCTGAAGAATTAAATACAATTATCTTTGGTTTTAAAAATAGTTTATTTCTGTCAGAATTGTATCATGACACATGGATTTTTAACTTGGAACAGTTTTAAATGACTGTTTCTTCTAAGGGTGAATTTTACTGACCTGATTTGGCCATGACTTTGCAGAGTGAATTTTAATTGTCTTAGTTGAAATGCTTACTTTCACGTTTTGAATCATTTTCTAGGAAAGTTTAGTCAGGATATGAGGTATGTAGAAACATAGCAAAGCTGTTTTTATTTGTTTCATCATTAGTTTAGAATTGTGTATGTTAATACAATATAAGCATTTAAATTTTTACCACAAATTTTTATATTCCAAGAAATATATATATATTTTAAAGATTTTATTTATTATTTTGAGAGAGAGAGAGAGAGAGAGAGAGAGAGATCAATGTATGGTTGCCTTTCACCTGCCTCCAGCTACAGACCTAGCTAGAGACCTGTCTTGCAACCTGGTTATGTTGCCCTGGCTAGGAATTGAACTAGCAACCTTTGGGTTCGCAGGCTGGTGACTAATCCACTGTGCCACCAGGCAGGGCAGAAGAAATATATTTCTTTTAGAGTAAAAAGTTTGTTTTCTTTGCGATTATTTCAAATATTAATAGTAATTGTTTGGTATTGTGAATTTTATGTCCTTGTTCTTTTAAAAGATTACTTTGTAGTAAAATAGCATGTATAGTCACAAGCATTTCATTTTCTTGGTATGTCAAACTTAGTGCAGAAACAGAAGAGTAACAGGTGGGGATTAATCATTAGTGCCTTGCATTTTCGATTAAAGCAGGACAGAATATCTTGCCAGTTGGTTGAAAGTTGAGTCTTTATTTGAATGAAGGGAATGCGTTTTCTTGTTAATACACACCATTCTTTTACAGAAATCAAAATTGTTAATTTTCAAATCAGAAACAAAACATGCTGTAAAACATTAATTAAACTTACAGTTTTTGAGTGTTCACATGTCATTACTCTTAAATTCCATTTAAAGTGCAAGATAACATAGGCCTTTTTGAGAAAACCCATCATGTTATTTAAAAAGTTGTAAAAGCCTTATAGGTTTGAGCCTAAAACAATAAATAGCTTAAATTTAACATTCAAGTCTGTTCTAGAATGACGTATTTATTTTTAAAATAAAAAGTTAAGCATGTTTGAACTTCACCAGAATATTGTTCTAAACCAGAAAATTTAGAAGACATAACTACGAGGTCTGTCCTGCAAGTATGGAGCCAATATCAATATAATTAAAACAATTTGCGCAGCCAATACTTTCGGGACAGACCCTGTACAATGACTAGATAAAACTATGTAATAAAAAGAAACCTTTTTTTTTGTTTCCAGAGGTCAGTCATTTTCAATGACATCCATAGATATATCGACTTATAAACAGGTTCTTATTGGAGAGAGCATCAAAATTTACTCAGTCATAAAATCTTTTAGTCCTGTTCTGGTAGTCAGTTGGTTAGAGTGTTGTCCTGATATGACAAAGTTTCAGGTTCAATCCTTGGTCAGGGGACAAACCAGAATCAGCCACTGAATGCGTAAGTAAGTGGAACAGCAAATGGATCTCTTTCTTGCTCGCTCATCAGTAAATAAAAAATGTAAAATAAAATGTTTTAGGTTACTCTAAATATTTGGAACATAAGGGTATTTGTAAAGTACATTTAATCTTGTCAGTCAATAAATGAATGCTTTGAGTACCTCCCAAGTAGCCTTAATATTATAAGTTGTAGCATATAACATCAAAAATATTATCCTAGATATATTTTACTAAGGTTTTAAAGTTATTACATAAAGGTACAGATAAATATTTTGAGATTTTAATATTCAAAGGAAAAATGAATGTCCTGAAGAGAATAATATTTAGAGGGGCAAAAGCACAAAAGGAAATTACAGGTGAAAAGGTTTAACATTAAATCTTGCTTACCCTGGCTGGTAGTACAGTGGATTAGTCTCCAGTCTGCGAACCCAAAGGTCACTGGTTCGATCCCCAGCCAGAGCAACATAACCAGGTTGCAGGCCAGGTCTCCAGCCAGGTCCGTAGCTGAAGGCAGGTGAAATGCAACCATACATTGATGTCTCTCTGCCTCTCTGCCTCTCTGCCTCTCTCCCTTCCCCTCTCTCTAAAAATAATAAATAAAATCTTTTTAAAAATCTTGCCTAAAATCTGTATCTTTGAGTCTATAAAGCAATAAAAATTTGGAATAATTTTTTATAAAAATAAAATATATAAAAGTAAGATTTCTTGACTCCCAATTCTAGCAATTAACCAAAAGTGAACAAAAACGCAAGAAACTCTTCTCTTTTCCATAATGAATACTTGCCATTCAGCAGATTCAGTTAGAACAGGGAGAATAGGTAAATGAAGACTTCCATAGAGATCCTGAGGGGGAATTCAAAGACTTGTAGAAGATGGTGCTTTAGTATGTACAAATTTGCCATAAAGTTTGTAGTTGATTTCTAAGCCTCTCAGACTAGAAATACAACTTCTCTGGTAGTATATTCATTTTAACAGCCCATCAGAATAGTTAGAACTTCCTGTGGAGTTTAAGTGAGATTTTTCTCTATCTGAATCAGCTTCCATGTTTTTCTCTTCTTACTCATAGTTAACTTACACTTTTGTTTTCAGTAGTTTTTTCTTCTTATCACAAATGTAGTATATTTATTTTATAATTTAAAAAATTGCACAGATATATAAGAAAACTAAAAATGAGTATCTAGAGAAGCCTTGCTCCTCCTGACCCTGGGAGAGAGTCCTGCCCCGATGGATTACTTATGGGCACTCCCTGGGCCACTCAGCCCCGTTCCCTCCATGTCTTTTATTTCAACCACTCTGCATTATTTGCACTTCTTCAAACTTCCAGAACTTGTTTCTGTGTTCCTGTGTCTCTTTAAAATCATCTTAGCCTGATATGGATGAGTCTTTAAGTTCACATCCATTAAAAGATCTTCCCCATTGCCTTGAAGTGTCAAAAATACTTTTCATATCTATATAATATATAATTTTACTAAAACTACTCAAGTTATGCTGGCATACAGAAATATTAAAGTAACCAGAAAGTTTTATTTATTCCAGAAATATGTATTAAACACTTATTCAATGTGTTCCCTCTGCTTGTAATGCTGTGCTTGCTCTTATCTCCAGCCTCTTTCTCGTAACCATTTTACTTTAAAAAAATCCTCTATCCTTCAGGGCCCTTGTCAGATGATACCATCTTTGGCTTGTCTTTCTTGACGCGGAGCAAAAGTGATTCATTTTTCTTTCCATTCTTTTATCAATTCAGCCAAGACTTGTTGAGGACCAATTTTTGCCAGACATTTTAACAGGATGATGGTTTGTAAAACTCTTACTAAGTGTAAGGATATTATGTATTGCCTTTATTTTATTATCTTGTTTGGAAGTAATAATATCCTTCTTATTTTTCTTTCTGCCTTTGAAGGCATGAACTACATCTGGACCCATTTTGTAACTGCTTCTCTTACCCATACAAGGTGTTTAACACATATTTATGGAATAAATAAAGCTTTCTGATTATTTTAACATTTCTGTATGCCAGCATAACTTTAGTAATTTTAGTAAAATTATATATTATATAGATATTAAAAGTATTTGACACTTCAAGACAACAGGGAAGATCTTTTAATGGATGTGAACTTTAAAAACTCATCCATATCAGGCTAAGGTGATTTTACAGAGCTGTTCCTGGGTCATAGGGTGTCTGGTCCTCATTCTGTATCATGCATGAGTGATAGAAGTCTGTCACAGTAATGTTGCTCTGCTGCTGGGTTTTCTGACAGAGTCCAGAAGAGGTGATGGGAGGGAGGAGCCCTGGCGATCTCCAGCTGAGATGGACCGCAGACATTTGGTGTTTATAAGCCCTTAATAACTTCCTTTGAAAAAGCTGAAAGGATTTTGAACTGCTGAACCCACTATTTTCTCTTTTCTTAGTTAACTTTTGTATTTCTTCTATAGATGAAATATATCTTACCCCAGCTTACCCCATATACTAGCATGGTTTAACACAGTTGTTCTCAAAGTATGCTTTGGGGACCCCTGAGGGTCTCCAGATGGTTTTCAGTTTCCACAAAGTCAAACTTTTTTAATAAGGAGAAGACATCATTTGCCTTTTCACTGTCATTCATTCACAAGTGTTGAGTGTAATCTTTCAGCAGGTACCTGACCCAGTTCTCACAGGAGATTAAGTACAGCAGCAGATAAGAGAATCTGGCTGTTTCCAGTTACAACAGACATTAAAGAGATTTGCAAACTGTAAAACAAATACTTTGTTTTGAAAAATAAAGTTATTTTATACGTTTTATTAAGATATAATGGGTTTGTTTTTTTCTAAAATAAATTAGCAAATAATTTGAGTTCTCAGGTTTAATTTCTAACATGATTAATATTGATAGATAGTAAAAGCTCTGTATAATCCAGGTTTTTAAAATAAAGTTCAAGAACACTCACTTAAAAGATTTAAAATACTTAAGAGAACAGACTTTCTCAGATTAAAAGTTGTCTATTGTTGGGCACTTAGGTTGGATTTAGATTTTTAGTCTTCAATGTAATATTGCAGCAGTAGTCTTATATGTGATAATATTTTCTTAACATTCTTGATTATTATACAATAAAGTCCTAAAAATAGAATTTCAGGACCAAAAAGATGATGCAGAAGGAACCAGTATGACCTAATGTAAATTCAAGGGCAAAACATGCACCCATATTTTTTATATAAGTGCTCTAGTTAGCAGGAAATTCAGTATCTGCCTCTTTATGCAATCTCCTTTTCCAAGTTTGAACTCCAAGAGGCTTCCTTAGTCCCAAAGTGGTCCCATCCTCTTCCAAATACAGAAAGAGAACCAGGTAATAATAGTACATTATTTATCTTTCTTCCCTTTATCAAGTTTTTGTCATTGTTAAGGGCCAGCTCTGAATTGTTTGTGGGTAGTTGTTTGTCCTACTGTTGCTTAGATGATGTTTCTGATGAGATTTGGCCCAGGCCACAATAGTGACCCCAACTGGAGGTCACGATTGCAAGTTAGTTGGTTCACTCTTATCTTCAACAATTCAGAATGCTGGGGAAGCTAAGGTCAGAGACCCTCTGGCATCTGCCTCGTGCTGGGCCAGAGTCTGTCATCTCTAATAAATCCATAAGCCCTTTGTGTGGCCCTAGATTACTAGTTTTGGTTCATCTGTCTTCAAGGTCATTTTATTGCAGGAGTGCCTCTGCCTTTTCTTGCCAGTGGAACTTGGTTGGGGCTATAAGTTTCCTCTATGACAGAACCCCTTAGTTATGAATCTGAAGTCAAAGAGTGTGGTAAGGTTTCTTCCCTAAACAGAAGGATTTAGGGTGCAGGAAAATTGGTCTCCTTGACTCTAGCAACCAATTCCACTTACCAAGAGGTTTCGACATGTGTTTCTAAGCCATCCAACCTCCTCTTCCCAGTGGGCTCTTCCCCCTGAGTCCTGGGGACAGTGGTGCCTGCCCTTTGCCTAATTTCATCCACACAAAGGTCCACACCAAGGTGACCTAAGGTCTCCACTACTAAATGTGAGAAAGGCGCTCAATTTTTATTAAAATGTTCCCCTTCAGAGAGCATGTTGCTTAAGCTCCGTTTTAACAGATGCCTGCTATACACTTTTTTTATGCTATGTTATCACCAACTGTTCTCCAGAGAGGTTGTGCCAGTTTCACTCCCATCGGCAAAAATTAGGTTGCTGGGAAGACTTTTAAAACCCAAACTGTGCTCTTAAATGCCGTAAGTTATTAGAATTGCTATAGTATAAAAGGAAACTCAAGGTTTTTCCCCTGTATTTCTTGGTTATTTGCTGAGTCATTTTATTTTGTCGTATAATTGTGATCCATAGCATCTTGAGTAATATCAAGTAATATCTCCTATAATTGAGTAAATTGCAGGGAAGAACAAAATATTAAGAATGCACAGCTGAAGTCATTGATATTATTTTGCAGTAATATCATTGTGTTTTTAAATTCACTTTTACTAAAGGGGTCTTAAGTGGAAGGCACTTTGTATATGATAGATACCTAATTTAATCCTTACAATAACCTGTGTTGCTGCTGTTTTTTTTTTTTAGATACTACATTTTATAAAGAAATTAAGATTCAGAGAAGTAGCAAATTTCCTAAAGTCACACAGCAACTAAAGGTTGATTTTCCTCTAAGAAAACCTTGTCTAGGACAAGATACACAATTCCCAGTGACAGGACCTGGAGTGTGAGCATCTTTCTTGCTCACCTTCGCCAGATCAGAGCCCTCTGCTGGAGGCCCTCAGTGCTCTAGGTGCAGGGTTCAGGAGTTAGGGCCAGCGACAGACTTAGTGAGCATAGGCCCAAAGACTTCCCTCACTTCTAACTCTAACTGCAAGTGGAAGGGGTTTCCCCCAGAGCGCCTTCAAGTTTGATAACTGACTAAAAGAACTCATAGAATTCACTGAACACTGTTATACTGATAGTCATGACTTATTACAGGGAAAGGTCGAGACCAGCTAAATGAAGCAGCACATAAGGCAGGGTCCAGGAGAAGTACAAAACTCAAAGCTTTCCTTGTTCTCTGTCCATGAAGTCGGGTGCGTATTCTTCCGGCATCGATGGGAGACAGTACTCATGGAGTGTTTCAGATCAAGGAAGCTCTCCCAAGTCTTGAGTTCTGAGTCTCTGCTGGGGCTTTATTATGGAGACAAGGTGGATGGAGGGAGGGCCCACAGTGGTTAATCTCAGTCTCCTGGCTGGCTGATACCATGTAACCTAAAGCCCCACTGGAAGTTACACTGTTGTCTCTGGCTAGCCTGAGGCCCATTGGTAAATAAAATTGCACTTTAGGTGCTAAGGGCAAAACCAGACCTCTTGGAGCAGGTTAAATTCTTTCTTTTTTTTCATCCTCAGCTGAGGATATGTTTACTGAGGGGTGAGGGGTCAGGAGAGTCACTGCACTAAGGCCATATCTCATTCTAACTTTATGTCCTTACTAAGCAAGTTCACCTGAGTTGGCAGTTTTCTTAAATAATTGATCTTTCATATATAGTTAATCTTCTTTATTCACAGTTCTGTATTTTTGCAAAATTTCTAGCATTTATTTGTAATCCTGAAATAATACCTGTGACATTTTCATGATCATTTACCAGTGACCAAAGAGTGGCAAAATATTAGGGTTGCCTGACCTGCATATTTCTGGCTGAGGTCAAATGAGGCAGCCCTCCGCCTTCTTTAACTCTCATACTGTAAACAAGTGTCCTCTTCATAGTCATTTTAGTACCATAGTTTTTTGGCATTTTTGTTTTTTTAATTGGTGATTTTGCAGTTTAAACCCCCAGATATAGTGCCAGAGTGCTCTCTGCAATGTATCTTTTGAAGAAAAATACATTTTGTTCGATAAGCTTCATTGAGGCAAGAATTATAGTGCTGTTGGCTGTTAGTTCAGTGTTATTGAATCAATAATCTATACTAAATAAGGTAGTTTTCAACAGAAACATGCATAAAATAAAGTTGTGTATTGTGTGGTTGATGAAAGCGTGGCCAGAGGCGCACAGGAACCTCACCTTACATTTCCCCTAGGAGCAGTGGTCCAGTATTTAGTAATTCAGTGTTTGAGGTGCCTTTGTAGAATGTAACTATATTCTACATGCACATCAACTGGATTTGCTGCATTACTTTATTCCTACTCATTTATTCATGTAACCTTTTATTCTTTGAGGAAACGTTTGAACATTTCTACTGGGTGCCAAGGAACGTCTTCATGACTTACACTTTGCCCTTTGTGTTCTTAAGGCCATCGTTTGTGGCCGTGCTGTAGCTCTCTGACTTGCAGTATTTGTATGAGGTATGATCACACACCATAAATGAAGTGTCAGATTGCATTTATAGGTGGGGGTTGTGGGCTAAAAGTTTTAAGACTATGAACATTTTTGCTTTAGCTATATATGCTAGATTTAGCCTTCTCAATAAACTTTCCAGGAGCTGTCTTGCCTTCTTGGAGACCAAGATTTTTAGCATCAGATTTCTAAATGGGTTCACATTGGATGCTAGCAGAGACAGGTGATGTGGCTGGCCACGTGTTCCCACACCAAAATGCTGTGTCTGCTGGTTTGACTACATAGCCTTGCAGGTAGAGCTTATGACTAGCAATGTTCGTCCTCAATGTTGCTTTGCTGATGAGAAGTCAGGCCCAGCTGGCCCCTCTCCTGGGTGTTTGTATCTGCATCTCTTTCCACTGCCTCTTGATACTGTCTCCTGCCTACACCTGCATTCAAGTGGAGGAGGGGAAATGGACTTGAAGAGCAGATGTTCACCTCATGCTCTCTGTGGCTCCCTCGATTGCACCCTCTTCCATTAAAGTATTTCTCATTTCCTGATTTTGATTGTCCAGGATGTCTGAGGACTAAGATTTGTACCTTGCTGTCCTCTCCTGATGTTAGTTAAGTTGGTTATACTGGAATCCCACAAATGTGATGGGGGTAATGTAGAAATACATTTCTAAGGATTAAAATGGTCACCTAGTCAATTTGACTGAAAGTTTTTTGAAATGATTTCAGGGATCTTTTAGTGAAATAATCATAGAATTAAGCCCAAAGAAACAGATACATTGTTGACCATTTATTACCTCTCTAATTCTAAAAAGTGCCTGCAGTAAAATTTATTCTTGATATTTTTATGTGATAAGTAGTTAAATAAATATCTTTCTTTAAACATCTTTGAAACTTTACTCCAAGAAAGTGAAGACCAAGACAAATAAAAACACCTTTGAATACCCGTTAGTGTCTAACAGAATGCCTAGTGCAAATAGACCTCACCAAATATATATTTAATTAATAATGAAAATATCTCATTTAAATGTAAATATTTAATAGTGTTAACCTGATGTTTATTTTTTCAGATACAGATGAATATAGACCTCCTGTTTGGAAATCTTACTGTAAGTATACAAAATAATTTTAAATTGGGTGGGTTACATTTTGTACCTGTTATTGAAAAATTGATTCACAACAGGATTTGAGAATGGCATGGAGGAAGTAATTAGGGGAAACAGGAGTTCCCACAAAGTCTGTATGTGGTTTGCATGTTTGGAATGCATTTCATTCTTCTGAGCTTGTGTGGGGCTCCATATCATGGAACCTGAGACTGCTTGTTGACAATGGATGATAAAACTATGCAAGAAGAAGCTAATTAAGAATTCAAGCAATTTAGTTATTCTCAGATCTTGATTATTGGATCTTGAAGAAGGAATCTATTAATGATATTATCAGGATGCTATCTTGATTAAAAGAATGGGTAAAAAGTGGCAAAAAAAAAAGGTGTCTGCTTTTTTAGAAATTGTCTTTCCAAATATAAAAGAGGCATTTGAATTCTATATTGTTCTTTAAACTTTGCATTAGAACATTTTTTCAAAAGAGTCTAGGTTCTTAGTTTTTTATTTTCTCTTCCTGGTTTCTTAGAGAATATTATTTCGTTAAGTAAAAGATATTTCAGATTTTTTTAAAAAGTGCAAATAAGATTAATCAAAGTAGGTTTTAAAAATGTTCATATGTGCAATATTGAAAAACTATAAGCTTTTGTTGTCTATAGAGTTGAATAAGCAACCTAAAAAAACCTGTACTTTAAATATAGATTATTAACATTTTGTAGATGTTGAGTTAGTTACTCTAAATTTTGATATTTGTATGTTTCTGAAATTTGCTCACTGAGGAGTTGCAGTCCAGATTCTTGGTGGTTTTATGTGCCCAGAACAACAAAAAATTTTATTTTAACAGGTTTTTACATTGGGCTAATTATAGTAAGCAAAATATGAACAATTTCTGAAAATATTGCCAAAGATGCATTCCCCTACCCCAGCTGCTGCCTTTTGTTCCTGGGGAGTATAGTTCAAACAATGTATGAAAATGACTAATGTTCTCTAACCTCCTAAACGTTTGTCTCATAATCTTGTTGGTGGGAAGCCTATTTAAAATTCTTTTCTGCATTTTTTTGGTTTTCAATTTATCTTTGTTCCCTTTGCTCTGACTTGTGCCTTATACATTTTTTTATGTAAGAGCATTTTTGCAGCCTCAGACTGTTACTAAATCATGGTAGTGATTTTGTTCCCCTTGAAAAATTTGATTACTAAATATAGTACATATAATTTGTATTTTCTGCATCTTTGTATGTCTTTCAGCAGCTACCATTTGTTTTTAAAAATGACATACTTCTTTTTTGGTGAGAATATTGCTACTGGGTTTCGTAGTTTCTTTTAGTGACTTCAGTGCCGGAGCTTCTCCAACCCCTGCCATCATATTTATTTATAGTAGAAACAAGGAGGAAATTATTTGAATACATACACTATCTCCTGACCATCAAATGAAAAAACTTCATTTCATTAAGAGGAAATTTTATGATTAAACTATGTGAAAGCAAAGTGGAAAAGTTCATGTGAGAAATTGGTCATTTGAATTTTCTTACAAAATTATGATACTGTCTCCCAAGAAATTGAAAATATACAAATTTTAAACAATAAGAAAACATGTAAAGATTGCATTTTAACATTGAAGTAATTGTTATGATGACTATATAGATTGTTAAATGTGTTTGTCAAATTTCTGATCCTGGAAAAAAATATGATTTAGGTTAAGTTTTTTAATTTGCTTTTTGTTTGTTTTGTCTTCACTACTGTCAGACAATTTTTTTTTAAGATTTTATTTATTATTTAGAGAGAGGGGAAGGGAGAGAGGGAGTGAGACATCAATGTATGGTTGCCTTTCACCTGCCTCCAGCGACAGACCTGGCTGGAGACCTGGCTTGCAACCTGATTATGTACCCTGGCTGGAAATCGAACCAGCGACCTTTGGGTTCGCAGGCCAGTGCCTTATCCACTGTGCCACCAGCCAGGGCTCAATTTTATAATTTATATTCAGCTAACTGTGTATAACCTCCAGTAAGGTATTTATTTAATAGTATCTGAAGAAGCTCATCTGTCCAGGCATCTGTGCATTTTAGTAGGAAAATTTTTAATGACTGACAAGCCCATGGCATACTTATTTCATCAATTGAGACTAAAATTTTAAGAAACTGGAGTTGTATGCCATGCCCAGTACCCTTAGTAATTGAGCAATGGCATTTTGTTTGTTTCTGAGGCCAGACCGAAAAGTTGATAAGTAACAATAAATTCTATGACAGTATTTGGGACTGACAAACCATAATGCATTCATCATTTGTGATGTGAATTAAATTTTTGTAATTAAATAATTTCTCAAAATGATAACAAAGTTTAAATGAATTGAGGTTTTTAAAAAATGTGTTGTGTCAAGTCCACCTAAGGAGGTAGAGGCAAAGCTATTCCAAATGTTTTTGATTGTTAACTTCTAATCTATATTACATCTGTAAAACTAAAGGGGACAGTTAAATCTTAATGTCAGAAGGTGCAACTTAAGGTCCCTGCCCCCTTGTCTGGAGCATGGTGGGATCTGTGTAACTTTTCACAGCAAGTGTCTGTAAGAAACATTTTCACTGTGACTGTGAGAAAGGAGTTTTATCCATGGCTCTGTTCAGCTCTTCAGTTTGGGTTCAATTAAGCTTGTGAAAATGTAATTTTAAAGCCTTACAAGCACAAACCATTGGGAAAAATAAAACAAGAAGTCTAAGTTGAGGACTCTCTTTAACTAAAAACAATTTTATTGCTTTATTGCCTGAATTAAACCAGGGACCCAAAGATGTAATAAATGAGGCAGGCGAGCCAGGTAGGGACTGTGAGAAAGTGCAGTATGGATGTCCTGTCTGTAGGGAGTGGCTCATAATTAGCTCCCCTTTATTGTGATCATTCACCTGAAACTTTAAAGAGAAGCTGGAATTCTCTTTTGTTTTTTGTGGTTGGTGTTAAAGCTCTTAATTTTTAAATGTTATTAAAAAATTTAAACCAAACACATGAGCCAATTTTGACCTCAAGATACCAACTTGTGATTTTGGAACTTGATAAAGAATGTATTGTCTCTAGATGAAGAGAAATGTATTAATGAATATATAAGCATTGACAAGTCTAAGGTGATTTTAAAATGTTAAGTAGTTTAATCATGTATCTTCTTTTTTTAAAAAAAAGATTTTATTTATTATTTTCAGAGAGAAGGGCAGGGAGGGCAGAAGAAAGGGAGAGAAACATCAATGTATGGTTGCCTTTTACCTGCCTCCAGCTAAGGACCTGGCTGGAGACCTGGCTTGCTACCTGGTTATGTGCCCTGGCTGGGGAATCGAACCAGCAACCTTTGGTTTCGCAGGCTGGCTCCGGTCTACTGAGCCACACCAGCCAGGGCAATGTATCTTCTTACTTTAATAATTTAGCTATTGATTTTTGGTAAATTCAATTAATGATTATGTAATTTATTTCAGCTGAGTTCCAATTTAAATTACCAAATATTCTAAATGTAGAAGGGCCTGAATTAATTCATCTTTATTACTGTGCATAGTTCTTAAAAAGTCCTTTTAATGTGTTCCCTGAATTCATGTTATATTCAGTTATACATTATTCAACTAAATAGCAGGTATTATTTAAAACAGGTCTTAGGGATAGACTAACCATTGGTAGCCAATGAGGAGGCACTTGTCTAAAAATTATTATTCTCTATGAACAGAACTATACCCTTTAAAACTAATAAAAATGAAGGTTGAAATTCTCATATGACAGTATGGTCACTCCTCTTTTTTCATACTGGCTTATCTTAATGTTTGTTTACTGAATAGGTGAATATTAGCAATGATAACCAGATACTAGAATATTTGTTCTTTGAATGAAAATCAGTGTTTTACTTTAATAACTTTTAATATCTTTCTTGACTACCATTCAATAATCATAACTGAATTTCCATAGATGGCAATGTTTTCAAAGCATTTTTTAACAATCGTGATTCAGTTAGCCATTTTTTCAGTTTTAAACTAAAAATAAAAGACATTTTTAATTTTCACCAATAACTTTATTAAACAGCATATTCACTGTTTTGTTCCACTACTCTTTTGGGCAACTTCATAATTTCATTTTCTCCAAAATTTTTATCTTTTTGAGCAAAGAACTATACCAGATGCCTTTTGCAGTTTTCTAGGGAATTAAAACTTTTCCCATTAAAGAGAATTTTGTAAAGATCAAAACAAATGGAAATCAAAAGGTACAGTGTCTGGTAAATGTGGCAGATGAATCAGAACTTCCCAGCCAAGCTGTCACAGTTTTTGCTTAGCCATCAAAGAAGACTGCATCTTAAGTTCATCACCCCAGCCGTACCAGGGGAATGCTATAATTAAAAACTGCTGAGAAGATATGACTTTACTGTTTAAAAATAAAAGAAAAATAAAGCCCTTTCTCATTTTGCAAATGCATTTCTATCAGTAGAATTTCAAACATTGCGAAATGAGAAAGAACTTTATTTATTTATTTAAACAGGAAAGTCATATCTTCTCAGTACCTTTTAATTACAGCATTGCCAATTAAGTGATGAACTTAAGATGCATTCTGGTAATCAAATATTACTGTAAAGAATTTTTTATATTACTATCAGTCACCTACATATAATCATAACATTTTTTATTGTGTATGTTGTGCCAAGGACTATTTTGCCCTTTACATATTGTAAAGTTATTTAATCCTTTCAGTATTCTATGAAGTGGAAACTATTTTTATCCCCCTTTTACAAACAAGTAAAACTGAAGCAGAGCCCCAGTGGTCAAATCCCAGGTGTTGTGGTTCAGGAGTTCACATTCTTAGGTGTGGTGCTGAATCACCTTTACATAGCAACACAGAACGGTGATATGTGTCTGTTCTCAGTATATATGTTGTATGTACATATATACATGTATATAATCCAATTATATATGTGTATATAGTCTCATTATATATATTTATGTCCTGTGCAATATCTGAATGAATATGATCAGAGGTGGACTCCATTTAATGATATCCACTTGAAATCTGAGTCACTTATTATCTGACATTACCAGATGTCTGGGGTGTTTGATGCTATGGTGACAAAATACATACACACACACACACAATATTAACTTAAATTCAGTTATATATGATTATGTATGTTGAAATAGAAAACACATTTTCTCTAAGATAAATTTAGACATACATAAACACACTCTCTCTGATAGCTACACATCCCATTCTTCATTTCAAATAAGCCTAAAGTATTGGTATAATTTTTACTGGTCCATTTTGAAATACCCTAAAAATTATTCTCTCTTTGGCAAGTTATTTTAGTGCCTGATTTATTTATTTTTATTCATTTGCCTTAGCTGAATAAATGGTGGTAATTCTGGCTAAGAAACTGTTTTTAAGGGAAATTGTCTTTGAAAATAGATGTTCCCAGTATAAATAGGGGAGAAAAATTGTATTTGTTACTTCTAGCCTATAAATTCTAACTTTAGTTTCAAGTTTGGTACTCAGTAATCCACTTAAAATATATAATTGGTTTGTATCAGAGAGAAGCTTTATGTAATACAGCCACAAAGAATTGAGGACAGTAAATGGTCAGTTCCATGATTCTGGGGAACAGAATTAAGTACCCTGTACTGACTTGTTATAAGGTAGAAAAACACTTGTGTGTATTATGACTTTTCTATTGGTGCTTGCTCCTAGGCTTTCACTGAATTTAGTTTGGTTTACTTTCTTTGCTTTGTTCATTAAAAAAAAAAAAAAAAAAATGGGGCTGTACCACAGCTTTCTTGTGAACATAAAAAGCAGCCAGTTTGTGATTCCTAATATATTCAGAAGTTCTGCGTAAGAGAGCCTGACATCTTTTACTTTCTATGTTCTTGCAGTGTATCAGCTGCAACAGGAAGCCCCTCATCCTCGAAGGATTACCTGTACTAATGAGGTGGGTGTAATGAAAGGGTCAAAGTGAAATGTCTCCCAGTTATTTGTTTCCCAAACTTGGACCTTCTTCAGTGGCTTGGTTGTGAAATTAACCATTTACACTAGTTGTCATCATAAAATTGTCACCTGAATGCATTTTTTTTTTTTTTAAAGATTTTATTTCATTATTTTTAGAAAGGGGAAGGGAGAGAAGCAGAGAGGGAGAGAGACATCAATGTATGGTTGCGTTTCACCTGCCTCCAGCCACAGACCTGACTGGAGACCTGGTTTGCAACCTGGTTATGTGCCCTGGCTGGGGAATTGAGCATTTTTTATTAACATTTTTCTTACTGGAAAAGAAAATAGTGACAGTTTTTCTAACTGTCACTATTTAAAAGACGGTCTGGGACCACAGCATAGAATATGACAGTATAGATTTAAGTGATATTAAGTCTTCTTTTTAGTTAGTTCATACATTTCTCTTGTTTTTTGTTTTGTTCTTTGCTTTTTAAAACAAAGTTTGAAGGCATCATGGAAGTATTTTTGAAGTAATTTTTCCATTAAAAAGATGTAAATCATGATGTAAAAATAAGCAAAGACATAGTTCACCAAAAAAAACAGAACATATGACAATAAATGGGAAAAATATTTAATTTCATTAAGAATAAGAGAAATGCAAATTAAAATACATGGCGAAACTGTTTTCACTTTTCAGATTGGCAAAATTCAAAAGTTGAGAATATATTTAGTTGCTAAGCCTGTGAGGAAACAGACACATATTGGTGATGGGAATGGGTAATACTACAGTTTTATGAGAATTTTGTAATGTCTAACGAAACTATATCATTTATCCTACCAGTCCAAGATATAGGGACTTACCCTGATGAATTACCTGTACAAATGTGGAATAGCATGTGCTAAAGTTTTTCACTATAGGACTATTTGTAGTAGAGTATTGGGGGAAAGAACCTAAATGTCTCTCCATAGGAGACTGATTGAATAAAGTGTAATAAAAATAATAAGATTTCTATGAGTAGTATGATGCATAATTTTTCATAGAAACACCCTTTTCCCCCATAGTATAAATAAATATCCCAACTGTGAAAACAACATCAGACCTTGCTTGATATGACTAGTGGGTAGATAACTAGACTTGACAATCAAGCTCTGTGTATAGGTTAAAGGAGATACAGACTAAAGGACAGACATTGAGTTGCTTTGAGAACTGTCATACTTAAACTAATTGAGATGATTCAGTGTCAAACAGACACAGAGTTTGGGCCCTTTTTTGCTATTTCTGATTGAGAATCTCAGTACCACCTTCTAACTTGAACAAGTTATCTAACCTCTCTGATACTCAGTTTGTTCGTCAAGAAAATGAGACTTGTAATACCATCTTAGGCTGAAATAGAGTAATTCATATATTATTGTGAAGATTAAGTAATCATATGTAATTAAAACACATAGCACATAGCCTGAACTTCATAAATGTAGTCTGTGGTGTCCCAGGCACCTTGTAGGGAAAGCTAATTCCATTCCTAAGATTTTGCAGCTAAGCCTGCCTTCTTGTTCTTCAGGACTAAGTTTAATTGTCATTGTCTCAGAGAGGCTCATCCTGATATCCATTAGCTTTCCCGTTTACATTACCCATTCATATTTTAATTTTAACGTTGATCACTACTTCCTATTGTCTTTTTAAAATTTTTTCAGACTCCTGTATTGTCTTTCTCCTCTCATGAGAAAGAATGTAAGTTTCAGAAGACTAATGTCATTTGTTGTTTTACTTCAGTGATGTGTCTCCTTCCAGGCATGACAGTGCCTATCATGTATTTGCCATTCAGTAAATGTTTCTTAAGTGGATCAGCAAACACTCTCTTGGTCTATCCCAGTACAAATTCCTTAGAATCTTTTCTGCTGGGCCTTTCTTTACGTACAGTCAGCACACCAGCCCTGAAAAGCTAGGGGAGAAAACTGGGTGAGGGAAGGGCTGATGGGAGAGCAAAAAGGCCAGGTTATATTGAGATGTGAACAGAAGGGGGAATGCAGAGTAACAGGAAAGGAGAGGGTGGGAGAGAAAGTCATAGTCTATTCTTACACAGTAATGGCATTAAATTTTTTCATGTTTTATTTTTTATTTTGGGTAGAGTGATGTAAATATTTTTCAGATGCATAAAATCCTAGAAATGAAAGATACTTTAGTCCAATTCTTTACGTACAAAGTGTTTTATAGATAAGGAACAGGCCTGAGAGATGAAGTAACCAGTCCAAATAGCACAGTTAATCTGCTGATAGAACATATGCAAAATGTTGAATAATGTTCTGAACATTTGCATTTTCCCCCCAACAGGTAGAAAACAGACCAAAGTATTATGGAAGAGAGTAAGTATGGATTCTCAGAAAACATTTCATAGATTGGATTATGTAAGAGAGTCAGGTAAATGAATGCTTCAGTAAAAATAAACGCAAGATGAAGGAGGTATTCAAATTTGGATAAGTGAAATTATTTTTCTGATTACAAATAGAATTATTATAATTGGTAAAAACACCAAATAAAGACAAGTGTAGAGATGAAAATAACATGGGGAAATGTATACAATGTTAGAATAAAGATGCAAGCCATACAAGTAAATAAATAGTCCTGGAAGTATATGTGGAAAATATATATGAGTGTATGTGCATATATGAGGTCTGTCTGGAAGAAGTCCAGTCGTTGTTAATATAATGAGAACGTTTTGTGTGACATCATTGTAACCCAGCAGCTGAGGAGAGTGGACTGGAATGTGCGTATGGGAACAATGACAGCTTCACTGTACTAGTCAGTGGGGGGCGGTAGACTTCATTGAGTGAGCATGTGTACTGTGTGGCTGTGGCATTAAAAATAACTGAGCGAGCAAACAATGAACCTGTATCAAACTTTGTGTTGTGCTTGAGTGTTCCTCTGCGGAAACTATTCAGATAATTCACAAGGCTACAACTCTGGGCAACTGGTGATTGAGAGCTTTGTCACACAACGTTCCTGAATAGAAACTGTATTAGGTGCATGCTGCTTTTTGTGGGGTGGAAATTTTGGGTCAAATGTTATGGATAGTTTTTTGTGTGTGTTTTTTTTTTTTTTAAAGAGATTTTATTTACTTTTAAAGAGAGGGGAAGGGATTTAGAAAGAGGGAAAGAAACATCAATGTGTGGTTGCTTCTCACTTGCCCCCAACTGGAGACCTGGCCTGCAGCCCAGTCATGTGCCCTGACTGGGAATTGAACATGTGACCCTTTGGTTCACAGGCTGGAGCTCAATCCACTCAGCCACACCAGCCAGGGCTGTTACAGTTTTAAGAGTTTTTAAATACCATTGCCAAGTTTTGGTAACAAAATTTGTTTTCTTGAATGGCGTTTTCTTTAAATTGAGTTTTTAAAACTTACTATTGATGAATTTTACTAAATTAATTAATGACAGGTAAACTTAAAATAATGTCAATATGCTAATCTTATGGTAGGGATAGGTTACCATCTTCTTGCTCCAGCAGAGTCAGAGTGGACCTGAAATGTTGAGGAATCTATGAAGATAAATTCTAGACTGTTGTTATAGCTAGCTGTTCTGATTGTCATGATTTGACTGTACCTACTATGATGAACTGTTTTAAGAATTAAATTGAGGAAAAGCTCCAAAGCCACTTGTACCCTAATACAGTTTCTATATTTCTAAGGTGCCATTTCAGGGCCTTTTAAATATATTATTTCAAATTCAAGAGACTATTGTTTTGTTTTGTTTTTCCAGTAAAAGCTGCAAAGTTTCATTAGAACAATCACTTTATTCAGTTATTTTTGAGTTAATAAAATGATATAATGTATGTATCAGTTCTTTTAATAGTAAATTCCCATACAAATGTAAGGTAGTTTTGTATTTTTAATATTAATCACCAGCCACCATTGACATATTTTTTTCTCAATGCTTTAGGTCTGGGTGTTATAATCTACTGTGTTTGTATAAAGAGTATATTTATTCTCCTTCATCCTTTTTTCTCCTTTAATTGAAAATAGGTTTTAGCAAGGAATGAAAGCAAGTATTACAGTTCTTTGCTTTTGGCTTGAATACCCAGTGATGCAGATTATGCACATTATTGGGCAATCATGGCAATTAAGGGCAACCTGGGGTCTTGGAAAATTGCCAGTGTAGACTCTGAGCCAAAATTTTGGAGCAATGTTATTAATATGAAGAAAAGAAATGGAACATGTTTCTGTGTATTTCTAGCCTGCTCACATGGTCAGAAGGCTATGTAAGAAGGGCATTGTTTTATCAAGAGAGGTGGTTAGTCTTCCTTTTGGTGGATGGATGTGAATTTCGATTTTGTGATTGTTAAATGGGTGGGTAGCTCCACTGGGGCTGTTTTTATCACCACAGAGAAGCTGGCCAAGGGCCAGGCCCAGAGAAACATAAGCATAGTTAAACTCAACTGCTCCCCTCTGATTATATGGCAAGTCTAGAAAACAACAGGGAAAGGAAGGGGGTTTGTTTTATCTCATGTTGAAAATGGTGGAAGGCATGCAGTTTCTGTGCTGACTTTGTTTCTTAGGTTTCACGGCATGATCTCCCGAGAAGCAGCAGACCAGCTCTTGAGCGCGGCCGAGGGCAGCTACCTCATCCGGGAGAGCCAGCGCCAGCCGGGAACCTACACTTTGGCTTTAAGGTTGGTCATGGCCCTGTAATTAGAACTGTGCTTCGGTTAAAACCCTGTTAATAGGGGCTTTAAATTTTAAAAGCATCCAGCATGTAATTGAATTGGTTCTTGTTTTCTTGGGACCTAATTACCATTTTAATAGCTTTGAGGCCCTTAAAAAAATTCCTCATGAATGGTAGCACTCAGTAATTAAGAATTGGAAAACTTTTAAAGCATTTTTATTGGAGCTGCTTTCCTCTGTTTCATCTTGAGTTCTCTCCTGTCTGTCCTGCTGTGTCAGCTCCCATCTAGTTCTTGAATGAGAAAAGGAACTCAGAAAAGATCTCTGTAACTCTTAAAGTTAAAGGCAATATCATTTGTCTTCAGTTTTAGTTGGCTTTTGGTTGAAGCAGCTATTGGTTGGAGCTCTTGGCTCTTTCCTTTCAGCTGAATGTTGCCTAGTGTTTTGGCTGTTCTTAGCTTACAGTACTGTGCCTAGAAACAAATATTTTCATTGACAGAAAAATAACAGAACAACAATACAATAATAAGCTTATCCTTTGGGCTTACTTCATATCAGTCCTCTAACCTCATTTAATCTTCTCAACTCTAGGATGTTGTACTGTTACCTTTATCACTTTACAGGTAAGGAAACAGGGGAACGAGAGGCTGAGTAACTTGGCCAAGGTCATACATTTAATAACTCATGTAGTCAAGTTAGTCTTTGAACCCAGACAATTTGACTTCCAAGCCTGTGCTCTTCTTTATCAGCTGCTGCCTCTCCAAAGGCTTGGAATAATTATCCATTGTCTTTGTCCATTCCTTCATTGTTCATCCATGCACTCATTCACTTGTTCTTTGGAAAAGCCTTAAAAATAGAAACTTCCTACAAAAGAGGTCAAAGAAATAACATTTCTTTTCATGGTTACAAAGAGAGAAAAGAAAGTTGATGTTATTGCTAGGACTGTAATAGGTCCATGCCTAAATTCTTCACTCACTTAACGCCTGTGTGAGTGAGCAGGGACTGCTCTTATTCCTAACCTCCAGATTTAATACTAATCTTTCTGACAAAATGAGTGATATAATTCAGTATTATTTTACACTGAATTCTGAACTAATTGCATACTTGGAGAACAGAGCTTGTTATAGGAGTTCATGGGACTTGCTTTTTATGGCAAAGGATAATGCCAACCCCCCTTTAATTAGTTAATTATACTGTATTTTAAGTTTAAACTATGGCATACAGGGAAAAAAATCTGGGCTGAAAATTGAAATATCTATTTGCTTTGCCACTGAATGAACTAGAAGATTGATTTGGGGCAAACCACAGAACTCCTTAAAGTCAATTTCCTTAACTTTCTACTCCTAACATTTTATGATTTTAGGATTCTACAGCAACACATTACTAAAAAGTCTGGTTATTTGTGTGCCTTGGTATAAAGGCCAATGGGTCACAGTAAAGAAGAAGGAGGTACAGTGAGATGAAAGAAAGATAGAAATCCGCACAAAACTCACTTCCTTTTCCCTTTGTTGCTGTCTTCTTACCTTCCCCCAAAATCACATAGTAAGTTCTGAAACTGGAATTTTGAATTCAGTTTTGCCTCATTGTGAAGTTTCCTTATCTTCCATTACACCACATTGCCTTTCATAACAGACTCTCAGACAGTTTTCACATAATGGCACCAGCAACCACCGTAGGGCTGCGGAGAAAAGTAGCACCCACACTTTCCACGCTCTTCCTCATTCCCACACCCAAGCTCTTTCTCATGCTACATATGTCTGTGTTACCTAATAGTGAAGAAGACTTTTTCTTCTTCTTCATCTCTCACAATCAGACCTAACAATCTTTGGTTAAGCTTTTCTCAAAGTTCCCCCTTTTTTCAATTGCAAGCCACTTCCTGGACTAGTTCAGTAATTGTCTAAGAAACCTTCCAGCATCCAGCCTTGTCCCTCTAATGCACGGGTGGCAGACACAAGGCCCATGGACCAAATCCAGCCCAGCACCTTGCTTCTACCCGGCTCGTTTAACTGTTAAGGAGTAGTTACATGTATATAGGCCGAAAATTACATTCAGCCCTTTGAAGGCAACCGTGAGGCTGATGTGGCCCCCGGTGAAAATGAGTTTGACACTCCTGCCCTAGTGGATTGTCCATCGTGTTGTAAATGCCAGTCAGTCAACCTTAAAATCCAATGTAGTGATCAGAAAGGTTATAGTGTTGAGTAGGACACAAGGTTTCAAAGATTACACCTCCCCTATCACTAACATCTCCCCCATGCTTGTAGAGGCCTAATCCTTCATGGATGACCCTTGTCATCACGGAAGGCAGTACTCAGGGAGTATGTATTATAGATGTGTTGTCACAGCACCAATTTTCTGCAGTTGAAAGAGATTCTTATCCCATGACATGGACATTTCACTCTCCTCTTCAGCACCATCTCCCATGTTCCATCTCAGCCTGAATTTCGAGCCAGGCCTTGTCTGGCTTTTCCGCCATTGCTCATGTTGACCCCTTGGTTCAGGAAAAATGTTGCTGAGTGAAAGGAAACCTGCAGCCAGGTGTCCACATGGTTAGAGTGTGTAGTTGAATATGCAAGGCAGGTATCAGATTATACTTCACGAAGAATTGAAATGTCTTAAAGTGACTTTGAGATTTTCTGTGTGTTGATTTTGGTAACATTTGGATTAGCTGTGGTTTAATGAGATATGGCAAATACATTAGGTATAGACCTAAGATAATTTAAGAAGTTTGATTGAAAACACTCTCTGATTAGCAGCCCCACTTTTAGGAATCAACCATCTTATGAATTGAGATGCCTTCAGCTGCAAGTGTTATACTCAGAATAGGCCAACTCTGCCTGCTTAAATAATACATTATTTAAGATAATATCTCACGTAGTGAGAAGTTCAGAAATGCAACAGCATGGATGATCAGTGATGTTATTGAGGACTCGTGGTCGTTTCTGGCCACTCACAGCACAGCTCCAGCCTAAGGCTGATTTCCTTGTGGTCCAAGGTGGCTGTCAGGGGTAACCCAAGTTGTGTGCTTCTTAGTTTCTGCCTGGTGAGGGAGGGATTACAAGGGAACCTCTTTTCTCCCATGCAGTTTGCATCCTTCCCTTTAGGTTGATCGAGCCAGTGGGATGTCCCTTTTCCCATCCCTGGACCAGTAATAATCTGCAAGGAAATGCATGTACTGATTGCTTGTCCTAGCTCCTAGACCTGGGAGATAAGGCTTTGGGAGGAAATCTGATGACTAAACAAATTCTGGTTTTGTTTTCTTGTTTTAAAAGAAGGTTGGAGGTGTGTGTGGAACAGGGGATGGATTCAGTTACACTATACAGCATAGTAAGTATTCATTAAAGTTGTTTCTATGGTAGACAGTGAGGATCAATTGTGGTGGTGTAATTATTCAAACATTTTAGCCCTGATCAGCTTCTTATTAAAGGAGTCTATGCGTACAACTTAATTCAGAATTTATAAATTCTGTTTTAATGTTCTTTTGCTTATACTAGTTTAAAATTTTGACTTAAAATTTTTTCCAACCTGACTTAAAATAATTGAGTATGCTACAGGTAATATGGAAAATCTAATTATGGTAATAATTTTAGTACAGTGAAATCCATTGTACTTTTGACTAACATATTCCTTAAAATGTTTATCCCTTATGTGTCCCTAATATGTCTCAAGGCATTTCGTAGAAAGCAGGATCTTGGTCTTCATTATTAAATTGGGAGATTAACATAATCTCCCAGATAACCACATCATCAAGAAGAGCAGCATTTATTGAGCTTCTGTATTCTGCCCAGTGCTATCCAAGTGGGTCAAGGAAGAGGACATTTAAGCTGCCTCTTAAAAGCAGAGTAGAACCCTGGCCAGGTAGGTCAGTTTTTTATAGCAGGGGTCCCCAACCCCAGGCCACTGACCCATAACAGTTTGTGGCCTGTTTAAAACCTGGTCGCACAGCAGGAAGTGTGTGGCAAGGAGCAGTGAAGCTTTGCTCACTGAGCCCTGCCTCCTGTCCTCCACCCCTTCCTGGTTTGTGGAAAAACTGTCTTCTATGAAACCGGTGCCAAAAAGGTTGGAACCACTGAGTTAGAGCATCATCCTGTTACGCCAAGGTTGTAGGCCCTCAGTTAAGGTACATACAAGGATTAACCAGTGAATCCATAAATAAGTAGAATAGCAAATTGTTATTTCTCTCTCTCCCCCTCTTCCTCTGTCTCTCTCAAAATCAATAAACAAATTTTAAAAACTTTTAAGTACAGTAGAAGTTTGCAAGTAGAAGAAGATGTGATGAAAAATGAGCATTTTGGGAATAAGAAAGAGCCAAGGCTGGAATGTATAGAACATTTGGTGCATAGCAGGCTGCTGGGGTTGGGAGGTGCAGGAGATTTTAGCAGTAAGTGTACCAGGAAAGCCTGGTAATTCATACTGAAGAATTGTACGTTGCCTATAGGAAATGGATCTCATTGAAGACTTTCTAGAAGAAAGTGATTGCATTTGTAATTTAGAAAAATCATTGTGAGAGCAATGTGATGAGTGGAAAGGGTGGTGGGAATTAAATTATTTAGATAATTTAGTAGGCAGTTTTTCTTCAGCTGTGTAAAACTGATCTTTCAAAGGATTTCTAGATGTCTTACAGATTTTAAAGGGTTCACTTTGAGGAGAAGACATGTTAGCTCCAGATTTAGCAATTCCAGAGACATTTCTGTAGCGTCTGACTCATTTTAGCTTCTCTAAATTGGGAGAAGAACAAGGTGACGTGTGCAAGACCCAATAATCCCAAATCCTTAACCGGGATATTCTAGGATGGAATTGGACGTATTTCAGCTGCTGCTTCACCCACAGTGCTTGGCACTTTCCTTCCTATTGGTGTTATGCTGGCTAACCATTAAGACAGAATTATTTGGAAAAATTTTAGATAATGGAGAACAAATGGAGAATTTAAAAACTGAGAAAGCATAATATAACTATGTTTGGACATACTTATTATATTTTCTTTTTAAATATACCATGTTTCTTATTTGATAAATTCTGAAATTTACATAGTTTAGGTTAATCTGAAAAATAAATTTCATTATACCAGGTATTATATATACTGTCATTCTAAGTACACAAAATTAGTTATCTATTGGGTATATATGTAAGGAGAGAAATGTCTGAAAGAATGATCACCAAAATGTTTGAGGTGTTCATCTATGAGTGATGAATTTAAAGGTGATTTTTATTTCTTTGTACTTTCCTGACTGCCTGATATTTTTTTGAATTGCACATACGTAATTTTTACAGTTGACCAAAGAAAAACAATAGGGTTATCTTCATTTTGAGATATCAAAGACACTAGCTGCAATGTTTAATCAAAGTGGAAGATAATACCTCCTATATCTCTGAAGATTAGACTCTAAGTGTAGTGTGTTAACTTATTTAAATAATGGTTCAGAAGAAGAATAGATCAGCCTTGGGTGCAATATAAAGGGAAGTTCTAGAGGCCAGGGTTCTAGAGCCCGGGGTCCGTCAGAGATTTCCGATGAATGCAAGGCGCCAGTGAGTATTGCTAATGTAACTATACTGCACTTTCCAAAATCATTTCGTCATGAGACCCTCTTTTCATGGAATCCTCTGTGGAACATACTTTGAGAAGTATTTCACTAAACATTTGATTTACTCAGTTCCGCTTTCTTTGGACTTCATGTTCACTGAACAACCTTCTAATTCCTGGCTTCCCATGTGACCTGTCTGCAGGGAGAGAAAACTTATATAGGCTGAGTATTCAGAGCCTTTGTTATTTCTCATTTTCAGTTAACAAATTAGAATTAAATGCTGATAGTTGAGGGGAGAAAAAAGGAAAAAATTATTTTCTGTTTGATAAGCTAAGAGAGACATCATTCCCATTTCTTTTCTCTTTTTTTTCCCTCCACACCTCTTTTTGATAAATAAGCCTAAAAGACTTATGACTAATGTATTAAATAGATTTAAAAACTTCAGGGTTAATTGCCTCACCGATTCTTTTTCTTCCTGTTTTCTGATTTTTTTTTCCCTGAACCGAAAAAGATTTACCTCCTATCCAAAGAGTGTTCTGAAACATCTACTTATGGCAACTGAGCACCATTTCTATGTATTAAAACATTGCAAAATTTTCCCCTAACTTTTTTATTTGCTGGCTTGGCTTTTGAATGTTATCTTATTCTTTAAAAAAACTTTTTTCATTTAGTTATAAATAACTACCATTTCACCTGTTTGAAGTGTACTATTCATTGGTTTTTACTGTATTCAGAAAGTTATGCAACAAAATCTATTTCAGAACATTTAATTGCCCTAAAAAGAAAGTCCATACCATTTGCAGTCACTTCCCATTTTCCCTGACCCTTTCAGCCTCAGGGAACCATTAACCTACTTTTGTCTCTGTAGACTTATGCATCCTGGATATTTCATATAAATGGAATCATTCAGATATAAAATATGTGTTCTTTTGTGACTGCCTTTTTCCCCTTAGTATGTTTTTTAGGTTCAGTCATGTTGCTGAATGTATCATTACTTTATTCCTTTTTATTAATGAATATTTAAATAGTGTTCCAGTGTTTGCATGTTTAACACATTTTGCTTATCCATTCATAAATTGATGGATATTAGAATTGTTTCCACATTTTTGCTATTATGAATAATGATGCTATTATGAATAATGTTACTCATACGTTTTTGTTTCTCTTGAATATGTACTAAGGAGTGAAATTGCTGGATCATATTGTAACTTTATGTATGACATTTTGAAGAACAGCCAAATTTTTTTCCAGAGTGGTTTTACCATTTTATAATCCCACTATCAATATAAGAGGATTCTATTTCTCTACTCCTAACCAACACTTATTATATCTTTGATTTAAACCATGGATATGAAGTGGTATCTCATTGTTGTTTTGAATTGTACCTTACTCTTGAATGATACTTCATTTTTCAAATTTTTATGCTCAACATGGTTTTTATTCACTGTATTCTATCTGTTCAACTTCAGTTTTCTCTCAGAAGTATGCATACATAAAAGTGGATTAAAAGCAGCAGGAGGAGGGGGTATGAGGGGACTAAAAGGTAATTAAAAATACAATAGGTGCTGGCCTGCAAAACCAAAGGTCTCTGGTTCGATTCCCAGCCAGGGCACATGACCAGGTTGCAAGCCAGGTCTCCAGCCAGGTCTGTAGCTGGAGGCAGGTGAAAGGCAACCATACATTGATGTTTCTCTCCCTCTCTGCCTCTCTCCCTTCCTCTCTGGAAATGATAATAAATAAAACCTTTTAAAAATAAATGAATAAAAAGCAGGGTAGATAAAAAAGCTGATTTCAAAAAAAATTTTTTTTTTATTATAAAGGCACAGCATAAGGCAAATTCCACTGAGTATTTCATTTAAGGTTGAGTTGCAATTCAAGTACATTTTGGGGCCAATCAATAGGAACTTTGATCTGAGAGAGATAACTGATTCTCTAGTTATCTATCTACTTTGCAAAGGGAATCTGGCTTGTGTATTTACTTTTAAGGTACAGTAGAAAACATACCGGTTTCTCTTTAAGGTCAGTTACTTGATAAGATGCAGCCCTAGAATATGTTGATAATGTGCCTCCTTTCCTGTGAATCATTTGACACACTCCAATATTTTATTAATGGATTGAACAGTTTTATAAATATCATAATAGTTCATGTTTACTGTACTGTGTTAGGCACTGTGGTAGATACTTTATGTGAAATAGGGTTCAGTATTTTACAGTTCTTTTTCATCTTATGGAACCCATTGAAAATGATGATGTTATATGGTGATAAATGCACAGGGCTGGTCAGAGTCAAATGTGAGTGCCCCGAGGACTTAAGCATCTGACCTTCCTGGCCTCTGAAGGAGCTGGACAGGTTTGCTCTTTTGTACTCTGTCCTTAATTCATGGCATCTATGTTGGAAAACTCAATTTTAGCTATAAAGGAAGAGCTGCAGATACTACATTTTCTGCATTTTACAGATAAGAAAACCAAGACTTCCTCAAGAATGAAGTGCTAACATAGACTGTAACTTGCTAAAAAGAAAAACATTCCAAATGATAATAAAATGTGCAGCACTTTATATAAGTTGACAAGGAACGTGGGATAAGAGTAAACTCAGCTTTTAATAATAACGATTCTAGAGTTACTAACACATTACCATTTTTGTAATGCAGATAAACCTTTGTTTAAAATGTTTAAGGATGAGGTGTACTCCACTAATTCCTAAGGGTTAAGTTTTCACCACCACCCCCACAAAGAAGGGAAAAACCAAATTAAGTTTAATTATTTGAGCTGAAATTCCATTATAAAATCATTTGGTGGTTGGTGATTGTGCTTATAAAAATATTACAAAAATAAATTTTGTCATAAGTTCAGATAACTTTCCAAAGAAAGACAGCAATGATAATTTATAAAAATAATAACATTTATATTCATGTGCTTTCTTACATCTGTTTTATGATTATGACAACAATAAATGGATGTGTTAAAATAAATATTGAAATAAGAGAAATCTTCATGAGGTTTGTCCCCGAAGTAGTGGCTGCTCAAACTGTTTTAATTATATTAACATTGGCTTAATACTTTCGGAACAGACCTTGTATAATAATAAATTATGTGACTTCTCCACCACATACTTCTAGTTCCACTTTTTAGAGATAATGCCATCCACAGTTATCTGTGCTTCCCAAAATTGGTCATGTGTAAAATATCCGTATTTCTGTGGCATGTATGTCTGTTGTGTTTTTTTAAGTGGTAACTGCTAGGGGTTAGCTGACCAGAGCATCAAAGATAATCTCTAGTCTTTGCAGAGGTTTGCCCTGTTGTCTGCCTGTCTCTGTAGTTATGTAATAAACTGCTAATGTCTGATAATGGCTATCAATCAATACCTTGTTTATTCAGTTTTAGCTGATGGTTGGTAGTTGAAGAACGTGTTGATATAGATCCTGTGAGTTTAGATGCAGTTCCTGTGATGGCGGTTGATGATTGGTGACAGAAATAAACAAGATAATAAAATAGGGCTCCTCTGTGATGTAAGTGCTATTGTGATTTAATTTATTGTGGCTTTGAGCTGGTAAGGTCCTATTAAGTAAGGAATAACTGAGAATGTTATTTAATCTTTAATGCTATGAAAATTTGGTATGAAGAAACTGTATCAGAAAATGATAAAATGCGTTGGCGTAAAAAATGTAACTTTGCTGATGGTTGAAAAAAACCCTAATTTTTCTTAATTGAATCTCAGAGTATTTGGTTGACTTTTAAAGTAAATTCATCCGTAGAGTTCCTGGGTTAAGTCAGAGAATTTCAGTGTATTGGTAAAGGGGCTTTCACATTGTAAAAATATGAATGTTGGTTGAAAGCTTTTTTCATATTTAGGAAGAAGGATCAAAAGGAACTGGGGAAGGATTATGCTGCTGGTAGGCGTTGACGTGCGATGTACTTTGTGTTCTTTTGATCTGATAGCTTATGATAGGTTTAGTTGGTTACCATGGTTTCATTTCATTTCCTGCAACCTTGTTGTGCAATTTGGAATAAGTGGAAAATAATGTTCTGCAGAACAATTTTTGAAAATGGTTCTCTGCTTCTCTTAGTTAAGATTATGAATTATTTGGGGGAAATTTTCTGGGTGTGAGTGTACGTGAATAACACATGGTAACAGTAGAATTTAGTACTCCTGCAATCTCTGGGTTGGTATTGATAAAAAGGATAGAATAATTTACTTAAAGTTGTACCATGTTACCAGTGCCCTAAGCTTTAAAAAAAATATTAGTGTAGGCCCTGGCTGGTGGCTCATGGATAGGTGCTGGCCTGCAAACCCAGAGTTCACTGGTTCGACTCCCAGTCAGGGCATGTAACCAGGTTGCAAGCCTGGTCTCCAGTCAGGCATATAGCTGGAAGCAGGAGATGTTTCTTCCCTTTCTTCCTTCCTCCCTGCCCTTCTCTCTGGAAATAATGAATAAAATCTTTAAATAAATAATAAATAAAAAATATTGGTATAATAATTCTGGTTTATATGGAGGACGCTTAGGTCAAGTATGGATTAATAAAACAAACTATAGAAGGTAATTGGTAGGAGGCAGTTGGGAATGGGTAGCTTAATATAAGGCATCCCCTACTTGAGAAAAAAAATAGATGTGTTCCTGGGAATGGTTGCAAATTGTAAAGGCCCAGAGCTCATAGCTGTTTTAAAAGTTTATTTAGTTTATTTCCTAACATATATACAATGTTATGAAAAACTTCAAATTTACAGAAAACATTAAAAATGTAGAAAAGCTGAAGAAAAAGCAAAAAAAAATTTTAAATCACCTCTAATCCTACTACCTAGAAATAAACATTATAAAAATTGTAGTGTGTGGTTAAACAAATGATTCTATACAAAGTATACTTTTTTGGTATATTTTTTTCAATTAGCTATGTATCATAAATATTTGCCATGTCAATAAACATGTGAGAGGTTTGCTATTTGAATTGATTCTTCATAAGGTCAAGTTTCACCTCCCAATTTTTAAAAACTCTGGTTTTTACTTATATTTATTTAAATTTAGGTCTAGCATAAGCTCCTGTTTTTGTATGAAAAGGTACAATATATAAACTGTAAACTGCAGAAATGCAGGGAAAGGAAAATATTCATTATAGTCTCACTGACCCAAAACTAAATAATATTTTCGGCACTTAAAGGAAGTATTTTTTGTTGCTGTTCCTTTGGTTTTTTTTTTTTTTTTTTTTAATTATAATGCTACTCTTCTGAGTGCTGGGGTACCAGGATGAATAATGAGTAAGACTATCGAGATCCCTGGCCATATGGAGTTTATCAGGGAGTGAAAGGGTTAGCCTTGAATGAAATTGTGCCACATACATAGAGTAAAAACTGAGTCAGGGGCTATGGAGGGAAAAGAACAGGGAACTATCATTTCATAAAGGAAAATCTGATCTAAATTCAAGGAATTTATTAAGATGGGTTTCTGTTCGATTTTGTCTCATTTAGAGGTAGGCCAGTCATTTGGGGAAATACTAAAAGCTGCTGC
Organism: Noctilio leporinus; assembly: GCA_004026585.1. Classification (NCBI taxonomy): domain Eukaryota; kingdom Metazoa; phylum Chordata; class Mammalia; order Chiroptera; family Noctilionidae; genus Noctilio; species Noctilio leporinus. The sequence goes on from PVIW01006170.1 coordinate 63,916, forward strand.
TGCCTTTCCTCTTTCCTCTTCCTTTTTCACACACCTCCTTTTCTTGCTAATGCCAGAAAAAAATAAATCGTGCTCAGTTCAGAGGAGCCTGCTATCTCTAGTTTGTCAGAGTGCTTTTTGTTTAGCAAGCTTTCAGTTCCATTGTAGTAATTTTTTTCATCAAGTCATTAGTTTGTTTCCAAAATAAAAGTACTTCCGTATATCTATGTAAAAAAAGCCACTAGACAGGTTGATGGAACTTTTCCTTATGAATACTTCTGTCCCACGGAGCTTAACTTTGAATTGTTTTAATGGTTAAAATTATCCTCCCAATGTAACTAACATATTAGAAACATCTGGAAAAAGTACATTTATATTTGTATGTGTATAGAGAGCTCTTTTACACACACACACAGACTAAGCTGCAGGCACAGCTTTCTGTCTTTGAGGGTAACTTTGTCATAATCCCTGGCAAATGTCAAGCTCGTGTCATTTATGCCATCAGCTTTCAAGCCTAGGCTTCTGCCTTGTAAAACTACAGAAGAATGAATGCATTTTTCTTCGACTATTATGTACAAATAATAAAAATGCAGTGAGTATACTTGCATTGAGATACTGCTTATTTGGGGAAAATTTATCTTTTTCTCTAAATTCTACTGGATTTCAGAAACTAGAACATCCACTTTGAATAAGAAAGAGCACGAGGTTCTAAATAATTATACGGTTTTTTCTAGGCAGCTTTTGCCAGAGCACACAGATTTCAGAATTTCGGAACACACCAATTTTAGATTCACCAGAATATAGCAATAGAAAATGGGAAAAGAAGCTCATGTCTTTCTTTGCTTCTCTCCTCCCGCCCCCATTTTCATATTTATAAAGCCACCTTACTAAACTCTGTATATAATTTGAATGTTGGTATAACATTTATAGTACCTATAAAAGAATAATTAATACCATTATATGGCAGGTCTATATTATATGTATGTTGATCACATATATTAAAATTTAAGTAGTTAATTGTGACATTTGAACAGTAAATAAGAATTTTGAAGGTGTGAAAAAGGTTTCTGGTTTTCTCTTTTATAAGCTTAACCTTTGTCATATGGATACAAAGAGAAGTTAATGAGTTATGTATCATTATCCAATACTATCTGAAGAACATAAACCAGACACTTTATAAAAGTGTGTATTTTTCTTTTTCATTTTAGATTTGTCCTTTGAGACTTTCCATTTTTCAACTGATATGAATAAAAAATATTGAAGCCAAAAATAGTTGAAGGCCTTATAAATGTCACATAAGCATTCATAGATGTGGCTTTAGAGTCAGTGGAGGTGCTGTTTTTAATTAATTGGTGAAGCCTTTCGTTTTCCCTTGCTTCAGACATGTTTCAGGGTATAGATTCAATCACATTCATGTCTGGCCTCTACTACCTAAAAATATTAATAAATCTTCAGTTCTCCTCCTTCAATAAAAATAATTCCTGTGAGTTGAGCTGAGGGGAAAAATGGAAACTTCATATTTATATAATCATTATAGTAGAAGCTTTACCTCTGCTATAGATAGTTTTTCAAATTGCTACATACTATGGATAATAGTTTCTGTTGTTTTGTATGAAGAGCTATATTTGGATTTGCTGAGGAAGAGTGGTTATGGAATGTCCTTTCGGTATTCCTAATCTAAGCCCTCACTTTTCTATCCTTTTAATAATTTTAACTGTAAATTACAGTATTCCTTACCTTACACACATTGTTGTACAAGAGATCGCTAGGACTTTTTTATCTTTCATGACTAGAAACTCTACCCATTGACCCTGGCAACCGTCTTTTTTATTTATGTATTACAATTTTTTTTCTTTTTTTTAAGAGAAAGTGTTGATGATATGATTCAATTTTTTTTCTTTTAAGATTTCATTTATTATTTCCAGAGAGAGAAAGGAAGGGAGAGAGGCAGAGAGGGAGAGAAACATCAATGTATGGTTGCCTTTCACCTGTCTCCAGCCACAGACCTGGCTGGAGACCTGGCTTGCAACCTGGTTACGTGCACTGGCTGGGAATCAAACTAGCGACCTTTGGGTTTGCAGGCCGGCGCCAATCCACTGAGTCACACCAGCCAGGGCCCTTTGTCCATTTTTAATTAGGTTATTTTTTATTGAGTCATTTATATATATGATTTCCAGATAATTTCTCCTATTCTGTAGGTTACCTTTTTAGTCTGCTGATAGTTTCTTTTGCTTCTTGAATTTGGATGTCAGTTTCTTTCCTCTAATTTTGGAAGTTTTCAGCCATTAGTTTGTTGTTGTTGTTGTTTTTAAGATAAGCTCTGTGTTCCTTCATTATCTACTTCTGAAACTCCCATAAGGCATGTATTCATCTGCTACCATAAGTCCCTTAGGAGTTTGACTTCTCTTCATTTTTTAATTTTTTAATTTTTTGTGGCTCTTTCTCAATAATTTCAAATGATTTGTCTTTAATTTTCATGAGTTTTCTGCTTGATCAAGGCTGATTTTGAATATTTCTGTTCTCTTTTTTTATAGTTTCTATCTCTTTGTTGATTCTCTTTGTTCATGAGTCATTTTCTTGATTTCATTTCATTTAGTTGTCTGTCTGTGTGCTGTTTTAGATCATTGAGACTCTTTAAGAAAATCATTTTGAATTCTTTGTCAGGTAACTGTTCCTTTGGGGTTGCTTTCTGGAGATTCATTTTTGTTCCATTGATTGGGCCACATTTCCCCAGTTCTTACTGTGATTTATTTTATTTATTGCTTAGTTTTATGCATTTTTAAAAAACAGCCACTTCTTTAAGTTTTTATAGACTGGCTTTATACAGAAGAAGACCTTCACCAGTCAGCCCAGATAAAGACTTTGGGGGCCTGTGACACATTTTGTGGCATGGTATGGGATTTCTCTGGGCTTGTGTGTGTGTGTGATTTCCCAGTTAGAGAGGTTTGTTAGTTTGTCATAATCTCCTGCACCATCTGGTGAATGTGGCCCTGCCGGTTCTTTGGTGCTACAGGAGCAAGCTTCCCTGGTCTCCCTGTTCTCAGCCCCCAGACACCCAACTACTCCAGGCCCCTGTGGGCTCCCAGATCAGGCAAGGCAGAAGCAAGGCAGGTACCCCTGTACTCTGGGCAGTTCTCTGAAAAACTAGGCCTCCCTCATGAGGCACCTTCTCCTGATTGTGCCAACTCATCCAACCTCTTTATGGGGTACTGTAGGTTCTCTGCTGCTGCTGGCCCTGCTTTCCCTTGCTTTTCGGAACTACCCAACACCCAAACTATGCCAGTTTCGTTAGCACTCTGAATTAGGCAAGAGAGGAACCTTGGGCAGCCTTCTGAAAAGCCAAAATGTTAGACACATGTTCCACTATCCTTCCTGCCCCCGACACCCTGAGAGATGCCACAAACCAATTTGAGCCATACTGACTCAGGAAAGAAGCAATTGTGGATAAAATACGATAGCTGGTCTGTTTCAGCACAGTTACTCTTGGCTTTGCGCTTTCCTGGGGTACTTAAATTTTCTTAAATGGTTTCTGGGTTCTCATAAGAGAGTTTAGGTCGGTATATTGTTAATTTGGTGTCTTTGAAGGGGAACAGGGACTCTGACTGTGGTTTCTCCATCTAGCTCATTTATATATTTTATACACATGCTATTACTGGTATATACTGAATGTTTCCTCTGGTTTGTTCTCCCACCTGCCCTTCTTCAATTGTCCTATCTTCTTCAGTCTAGTAGAAGAAATCGCTTATCAGTAGCTAAAATAGCTGCCCTGTGGCTCTTGTCATTGTTCCTAGTGAGTATTCCTCCCTCCCCTTGCTCCCCATCTGCTAGTTTCAGACAATTGTGCTGGCTTTTGGCTCTGCTGCTGCTTTCAGTTGTGGTCATTCTGCAAGCTACAGATGAACCCCCCTTGCTAGGTCTTGCGAAATTTTTCCTAAGGGTTGCAATAGATGTTTTCTGCCAGGCTTTAAAGCTTACGTAGAAAGCTATTCATGAGTTAGGCATTTTTATTTTCAGGATGGTACTTAATGTTCAAGGTTACATTTTATTCTCTAATGAAAATATTTATGCCTGGTACTGATTAAATGGTTATTAATTGATTTTCTGTAAAGATCACCATATGTTCCCTGAGTATAACTAAGAACAAGGTACCATCCACAGTAATAGTCTGTTTACCTGTCTGTCTTTACAGATAAATTGAGGTATTTTATCCCAGCAGGAATTAAGATATTTTAAAAAAGATTTTGTTTATTAGTTTTTATTTTATTTTATTTATTTATTTTTAAATTTTATTGTTGTTGTATTGCATCCATCCCCCTTTTGCTTAGTTTTTAGAGAGAGGGGGAAGGGAGGGAGAAAGGGAGAGAGACATCAGTGTGAGAGAGAAACATTGATTGATTGCCTGTACCATGCGCCCCAACCAGGGATTGAACCTGCAACCCAGGCATGTGCCCTGACTGGGAATTGAACTGATGACCTTTCGCTTTGTGGGATGACGCTCAGCCAACTGAGCCACACCAGTCAGGGCAGACATTAAGTCCTACCTTGGTTTCCCTAACCTCATGTAGTGTTTGGCATATATTGTATTGGGCTTACTTCATAAAATTGCATAAAATGCATTAGATAATGGTCAGATTTAAAACACTTCCCTATGATATAGTTCTTTCCAGAAATAAGGAACTAAAGAAAGCTATTTTTTCATTCTATTTATTGCTCTCATCTAAGGATCTCTTAAATAGTCAGAAATTTATGATTCCTTTGCTGTGTTGCTCTGAAAGATATATAACCTAACTATTGGACTTTTGATTGGCCCTATGGTTTTAAATAAGTACATATGGTTAGTAGTTCAGAACCTGGCTTTGCAGTCAAATAGTCCTAGATTCAAACTCTACGTAGTTCCAGCATTTGCTGAATTACTTTGGGCAAATTTCTTATTTCCCTAAATTTCAGTTTCCTCATCTCTAAAATGAGGACATAAAAATAATGCTTTATATACATTAGAAAGATTACTTGGAATAATGCATGCTTATTGTCTACCATGTCACACTCAAAAATATTAAATAGAATTATTAAAATGAACACACACATGTTATAAGCCTTTTACTTATTAGCCATTAAAAGTCAACAAGTGACAACTCTGGCTTTGCTGATAATTCTTTTTTTCTAACTAACAGGTTGATTATATCTGATGCATAACATCTTCGTTAGAGACAAGGAGAAGCTATGTAAAACCCCAGAAACAAAGTAGAAATTATAAATTCGTTTATTGCTTTTTCACAGCCTAAAACCCTGGTCTGGTTGTATTTGAAATCTAATGAGAACAATATCCATCAGTTTATAATAAATCATTATGTTAGAAACTGAATCACCCAAACACAAAAGAATATATGCTGTAGGGTTCCATTTATATAAAATAATAGAAAATTATAGTGACAGAAAGTGTTTGAATAGGACAAGGGAAAAAGGGATAAGTTGCTAAAGGAACTGAGGCAACTTTGGGGGTTGTTGGAAATGTTCTGAATCATGACTGTGATAGTATTATCTATTAAAACTCATTGAATTGAGTACTTTAATTTTTTATTTTATTTTTATTGGTTTGAGAGAGAGAGAAGCACCAATTTGTTGTTCCACTTATTTATGCATTTATTGGTTGACTGAGTCTTGTATGTGACCTGACCAGGAATTTAACCCTCAGCCTTTGTCTATTGGGATGACATGCTAACCAACTGAGCTACCCAGCCAGAGTCCAAATTGTGTGTTTTAAATGGTTACAGTTTGTTGTATATAAATTATACACTAATACATTGATTTTTAAAGTGGGGAATTTTTATGCTGTTTTACATAGTCATTTGCTTATTGTTAGTGAACACTAGGTAATCAACTTAAAGGTATATACTTAACCAAGTCTAGACCTGCTTCTTTTCACCTGCCGTAACATTCTACTTAACTGAAACTCAGACTGTTGGCAACTTCAGGTCCTTAAAATATGGTAAAAAAGCTGGAAGCCCATGGGAAGTACCTTTGAATGGCTAAATAGCAGCAACAGAGCCCATGTCTTATAACAAAGGAATACTCAGTAATCCCCATTAAGTCTAGTTACTACAAGTCTATATAAAATATTAATAGCTTTTTGGTCTTTTTTCCCAATCTTACAGCAGATTAAAAGTAACAAATTAGAAGTTGAACACAGGTGATACCCTGCAAAGAGGTATTTAAAAACTATAGCTAGATTCAAGAACTATAAATTCATAACAAGCAAAATAGAGACAGACTCGTAGATAGCAGGCTAACAGCTCTGGAAGGGGTGCTGGGGAGGGTGAAGGGATTGAGCAAAAATGGAAAATAAAGGAGAAAGAACTTATGAACACAGACAACAGTGTGGTGCTTGTGGTGGGGAGTGGGTGGGTGGAAGTAGAAAAGGGTATAGGAGGGATAAATGGTGATGGAAAACATACAATAAACATGAACTGTAAGTTCAATAATTGGGAGCAGTGTAGATCATGGAGAGGCAACTTGAAACACTATAATAACTTCTGGGACATTTCTGTATTCAGACACTAAAGTTTTAGTAGTAGCATATTCATGATAATGACCCTGAATCTTTAGGTTGAAATTGTAGTTTATATGTGATTCTGAGGATTGTGTAGTTTATACAGAAATGATTAAGTAAAAGCATCTTGTTGTTTAAAGGAATTAAATAGTAACAATTTGGAAAATATATATACAAATGTGTGGAGTTATTTTGTAGTACACACACACACTTTTATACATGTATAGAGCTCCACAAGGACTCTTACACATGTATAGCTCCGTGCTTTTCTAGACTTTAATGGCTTTTTATCCTGAAGTAGTAGACTCATGAAACAAGATTTTAATAAGCTTTTAGTGGGGCTGATCACCAACTCCACCAACTCTTGCGTAAGTTAAATCTGTTGTTAATTATACAAATATATTGATAGTCTCTGGACCTACCCTGATTTTGAAAAGATTATAATATGTGTACAGTGCTTTTTAAGTAAATATACATTTACTGTACATAATACTTAATATTAGTTCTCTGATTTAATGCAGACAGAGGGTAGAAGTTACTGTAATTGATTCACTACATTAGGCTCTCACAGAATAAGTTCCAGCATTTGTAGGTAGAATGGGTGGAGTTTGCATAGATTCAGAAATACCAATCAGTAAAGAAAAGTTTAAGTGTAGAGGGGATTGAAGAAGCCTAGATAATTGTGAAAGTCTGGCAGGGTTGATTACATGGGTGGTGGTAAAGGAATGTCTTTTTGAAGGGGGAGAAGAGCTGAGAGGACTGGTAATTCAGCGGGTGGGGACCCGCTGAACTGACAGTGCTTAGGGATGCCTGGGAGAACAGGTGCATGAACTCACGTTGGGTTGGAGGCCTTCCAAGGAGAGACCATAAAGCATCCTTACCAATGGAAAAAAGAACCATTTTACTTTAAACAGTGAATTGGGTTTTTAAACAAACTTTCATTTAGCCTACTTATTTCACTGTTGAGGAACTTGAACCTCTCAGTTGCTGTATCTGTACTGTGAGGGATCAGATTAGACAGGTATTTCCTAAACTTTAAACCCCATAAGAATCACCATGGGATCTTCTGTTAAGGCAGATTCTGAACCTGAAGGTCTGGAGTATGGACGATGCTCCAACTCCAGGGGCCTGGATTTCCCACAGATGTTACCAAATTTATATTCTTTTAAAAAACCCTTAATTTATATATTTTTTAAAATAATTTATTTTTAGAGAGAGGGGAAGGGAGAGAGAAAGGGAGAGAAACATCAATATGTGGTTGTCCTGCACAACCTCAACTGGGGACCTGGTCCACAACCCAGGCATATGCCCTGACTGAGAATTGAACCAGTGATCCTTTGGTTCACAGGCCAGCTCTCAATCTACTGAGCCACACCAGCCAGAGCCAAATTTATATTCTTAAATTCTATAGTGTAAAACATGTGAAGGGATTCTGTTTGTGATTGCTTTTCTTCCAGAATAAGATTAACTGTCGTTTGGATGCTATATTCTTTGCTTTTTTTTTTTTTTTAAACAAAATTTTTTATAAAGTAAAACATACCAATAAGTATATTAAACATAAGTATGTTATTAAAATAGATTATAGCCCTGGCTGATGTGGTTCGGTAGTTTAAAGCATTGTTCCATACACCAGAAAGTTGTGGATTTCATCCCAGGTTGGGGCACATTTGGGAGGCAGCCAATTAATGTTTTACTCTCATATCGATTTTTTTTCTCTTTCTCTAAAATCAATAAACATTTAATTTTTTAAATGCTAATTACATTTATTAAATACATATTAACCTATATAATTCCTGCTACACAAAATATAACAGTAGTTAGAAATTCCATTTCCCTCTTTTACCACTATCTCTACCTTTAACATTATAGTTAACCACTGGACTCATGTTATTTTTTGAATGTTTTCTTTATAGTCTTACTACACATACATGCATTCCTGTGTAATGCAGTTGGATTGTGCCTGCCTTTAGACTTTCTATAATTGAACTATGCTGTACATATTTATTTGTGAGTTGTTTTTTCCCCAGCATTTAAAAAAATGTATCTGTGGTCTTGAATATATGTTTTTCTTGCTGCATAGTATTTCATTGTGTTAGTGAAGGCTCTAAAGAAACAGAATCAATAGGGTATGAGTGGGTGTGTGTATGTGTCTTGAAAGAGATATACTGTAAGAAATGGAGTCACATGATTGTGGAGGCTGGCCAGTCCCAGTCTGTAATGGGTGCTGGCAGGCTCAAGACCCAGGAGAACTGATGGTACGTATGACATCCAGAGGCAGTCTGCTGGATATTTCCCTCTTGCTCAGTGAGGCCAGTCTTCTATATTGTTGTTCCATTTAGGCTTTCAACTGTTTGGATGAGGTCCACTCAGTTAGGGAGAACATCTGTTTTACTAAGAGTTCACTGAATTAAATAATCTCATTTGAACACAACCTTCAAGTTAACATATAAAATTAACCAAGACAGCTTTGGCCAGCCAGGTGGAGCATTGTCCTCTACACCAAAAGGTTGCACGTTCAGTTCCCAGTCAGGGTGCTTACCTGGGTTGTGGGTTTGAGTTCTGGGCAGGGTGTGTATGGGAGGCTATCTACTGGTCGATGTTGCTCTCTCATTGATGTTTCTCTGCCCCCACCCCTGCGCATGTACTTTCTCTCTCAAATCAAAAAACATATCCTCGGTCGAGGATTAAAACAGTTAACACAGTATGCATACCACAATTTTTTAAATGGGGAGTTTATGTGGTTTCTAGGATTAAGCACTGCTGCTTGCTCTGTGTGTATCCCAGTACACATCATCACTCAGTCGTCTGGTCCAGGATGTTACCCGGGACTGCTGGGTCATAGAGAATGCGTTTATTCACCTTGACTAAGTAATATAAAACTTCTTTGTTAGCAGTATGCCAAGTGTTGATTATGTTAGATATTCTGATTTCTTGCTACCGATTGGTATTGCCAGACTCGTTAAATACATTGCCATTCCGGGGGTAATTACATTTACTGGGCTCCTCTTATGTACGTTTTCACGTCTGTCCTCTTGGTGTGGACATATTTTTGTTTATTGTGTAAGCTACTGTTCTTCATTTATGGTAAATTTTCAAGGATTATATTTGGTTTTTTTAACCTTCTATTTTCTCTGCTTTCTCTTTCCAGATCTCTTATTATTTAGATGTTGGGCTTCCTGGATTGATTCTCTATCATATTTTTTTCTCTCTTATTTTTCATCTTTTCAGTTTTTTTCTCTTCCTGAATATTTCTTCAACTTTATTTTTCATTTATTTTAATATTTTCATTTATGATACATTTTCCTACTTCTTTTTCTATGTATTCTATATTCATGTCTTTTTTACAGGATCCTAATGTTTCCTGTTAAATCCTTAAGAGTAAGATAGAGAACATTTCAGTTTTGTTCTGGTGAGCATATGGTACATTTTTTTTCATCTCCTCGCTTTGTTTGTTTCCTTTAGCCTGCTTTGATTATCTTTTTCTTCATGAAGGAGATTTTTCTTAAATGTCAAGTGGTCCTTGGCTAATGGCTCATATTGAAACTCATGTGGCACTAAAGAGCTGACTGGTAGTTCTGAGAGCTTGAGAGAAGTCTGCTAAGAGTAGTGTGATGTCTCTCTTCTTAAGTCTTTTCAGTTGGGCTGATCAGATTTCCCAGAGTGGAGTCCTTAACTCTTACGAGGAAAGAAACAAGCCTTCCCTGAACCTGATGGGGAAGCGACATGAAGGTCTCAATTTTAAGCCCTTGAAACTTTCACTTGTTTTTCAGGATTGTAACTCTGCCTTCAACTCTATCCAGTGACCCTCAATCCAGCTTTCTTTGTTTTATCCTCTGTAGAAAACAGGACTTGTCTTCCACCAGAATGGGGAAGAGGTGGCACCAGGCACAGAACTGAGGAGGGTGGCAGACAGACCTTCAGCTATTCCTTTTACATCAGGCCAGAGCTGCCTGGTGGGACTTTGGGAGGTTTAGTTAAGCACTGGTTTGCTTCTTTCCTGAAGGTGAAAGACAAGGGACTATATCATGAGTTCACATGTTTTAATACTTCTGCCCACTTTACCATCTAAAATTATGTAGCAATATAAACAAAAGTACCTTAATAACTTTTAGATGTAGAAAATATTTAAAATTGTATATAATGATGGTCTCTCTTCCTTAGCCTTTCTTAATCTAAATAAATTCACTTTCTAGTGTTTAAGTGAATATCTCATTATATTCTTGTCCCAGTTTTAACTTTTCTTTTAAGGGTGTGTTTAGATGAATTTATGAAAATTTGTATTTCACCTTAGGTTAAGCTTCTTTGACTTTGACAAACAATACACAAATATATATTCTAAGTGAAATTGTATGCTGGTTTCTGGAAATAGTTCTAAAATTTTATTGTTAACTTAAACAAGTGTGTTGTATATGTTTAGTTTTCTGTTGGTTAACAGAAAACATCTGTTAGCTTGGAGCTTTTCTTTGAAGAGCTGCTTCCAAATACTTTGGCCCAAGTCAGAACTAATTCTTGGTTTCAGAAAAAGTAAAGTATAATCCCAGAGGTTTTTTTATACATATTTTCTTCACTTTGTACCTCTGGAATGATTTTTTTATGGGTATGATTTACTTGCTAAAAAATAGCTATTAAGGTTTTTGTTCACTTTTTAAAGCTAATGTTAGAAGTACGAATTTTGAAATTCATGTGAATATGACTGGGCGCAGCATTAAACATTTCTTTAAAGCATGAAATTCAAAACCTAGAACCCTGGGGGAAAAGACATTCTTTCTAAAAAATGGTAATTATGTGTAACAGTAGCAGTTCAAAGCAGATTATCCGTGTGTGTGTGTGTGTGTGTGTGTGTGTGTGTGTGTGTGTGTTTGTGTGTGTGTGTGTTTTAACTCGAGTACTATTTGGAGATGCTTCATCTTGTTGAACTCTGGGTGAGAGTTGGTCATGTATGGTTTCACATCTATTCGCCAAAGAATAAACAGCTGTTTTTAAAGCAAGGGCAGACCTGGCTGGTGGGCTCAGTTGGTTGGAGTGTTGCCTTATGACCAAAAGGTTGTGGGTTTGATTCCCAGTCAGGACACACACCTCTGTCGTGGGTTTGATCCTCAGGCCGATTCCTAATCTGGGAGCACCTGATCCCCAGTCTGGGCACACAATGGGAGGCAACCAACTGATGCTTCTCTCTTACATTGATGTTTCTCTCTCTCCCCTCCTCCCTCTCCCCCTTCCTGTCTCTCCAAAAGCAATGAAAAAAATGCCCAGTGGACATTTTACATTTATATAAGCAAAGGCAAAGGCAGATAATAAATATAATATTTTCCTATAAAAGTTTAGGTTGAACAGTTTTTACAAATCAGTACTCTACATCATAGAGTACAGCAGTCATCACTAGATCCATTTAACGTGTCCTTTCAGTATGAGAATATTTACTGATTTTCTTCTTCAAATTCAGAAACTTAACTCCCAAGGCACAGTGTAAGGCTCTCCTTACTCCTCCCCCTTTGCACTGTGTTGTAGCCTACCCACTCTGTTCAGGGACACCAAAAGAACAATTCAGAGTTCTCTCATTTGCCTTTTTTTGACTGTTAAATCAGTCAGTACCGAGATGTCCCTATAAAACCAGTGTTACCAGTTATTTACTGAAACCCCTTCTGTGCAGATGTACTGAGTGTCTTTTCTGTTTTGCTTTATTGTTTGATAACTCAATCTGTCAGTGGCCTAAGGTAAGAGAGAAAGGGAGGTACTACCATTCATTGAACCTACTGTGTACTTAGCTTTGACTTACATATTCTTGTGTAATCCTCACATCCATACAGGACAGGGTGGTGTTATGCCTATCTTCAAGGTGCAGGATCTGAAGAAGGGCTTTTCCAAAATCACCCAGCTAAGGGGCAGGCAGGTCCAGGATTTAAAATTAATCTGTCTGATGCTAGGCCTACAGTTTTCTATGAAACCCAGGACCCTGTTTCAGGACTGCAAGGGGGCTTTTGTATTTAGACGTGAGCAGCAGCTCCCCGATCTAGTGTGAGCTGAAGTGTATGTGCACTGAGATCTTACTAAGCAGTGAGTTTCTTGGTTTTCAGTGTGAGAGGAATAGCATACTCACTTGGTTGTATGCATCACTGTATAGAAATAAAACTTTTTGATACAAGAACAAACATACACATTTTTTCATCACTTTTCAGAATCAGTCCAAAGATGAACTTTTTAAAATCCAGCATTTCATCTTGTCGTTGTATTGACTTGTTTTTCTGTTTATCTGTTTCCCATTGAAGAGATTAAGGAAACAGGAATTTGATTTATGAACTACCGGTTAATACTTAACATTGTTCCTGGGTGTCTTATTAAACACTTGTTGAATAAATAACAGCCTGTGAGTGATGAACTTTCATAAGGGAGGGTTCTTTCTTTGCCTTTAGATTTAGCATCTCTCTTGTATGGCTCTTTTTTGTGGAATATACATGCACTCTTCGCCTCTGCTCTAAGATTCGCTATCCTGCCTTTCAGGTGAAAGAGTGGGGGAAGGGAGCCTGTGGGTTCGCTCTGCGATGCTATTCTTGATGGAACTGCCAAAGTAAAGGAGAGGGGGATATGGAGCAGGCAAAGAAAGTATACAGTTCCTTTTAGTTAAAGTAATACAGTTTTTCTTTAAAAAATCATAATTCCAAAATGAAAATTCATATTTTTGTCCATTGAGGTTAAGTTTTAATCAGACTATATTTTAAGTTGTTCTAGTTAGCTGATCAGCTCCCTTCAGACTGGAGTTTGATTGGCCTCTGAAGTCACTGAGGAAAAGAACAAACTTCTTAGTCTTCTTTACCCAATAATCAAGAGGTAGACAGGAAACCCTGTCCTTGGATGGATTAGAAATAACCCCATTGTCAGGTGCCAGGAAGTCTAACTCAGACTTCTACTCTTTTAGGCTAACCATTCCAACTCAGGTGAGGACAGCTCAGAGCCACCTTTACTTCTGCCCAATGCTCCCACACTGCTCAAATTTCAGAAGACAGCTGAGTGACAGATGCCTGCCACAATTGATTGGATAGTCCTTAAGTGTTATACCCATTATGGAAATGCCCATTGTAAAACCCTAAATTCCTGCAGGAATAAAATGGTCTAATCCCTCATTGAAATGCCTCTGAATACCACTGAAATACAAAGGGACTTAATGTTAAACAATGTTATGAGTGTTGTAAGAATTTATAAAAACTATAAAGTGGCTTTCCATGTTAATGTCTCATTAACAGATCATGACTGGCAAAGAGGAAATAAAGCAGTATGTTAAACTGAAAAAACTTTTGTATTTAATATAGAAATTTAACCTTCTAATTTTTTTAAACTTATAATGAAATTTACTTGGGAGAAATACGTCTTTAACAGTAGAGGAAAATGCAGAATGGGGAAATGGAATTATATGAATCATTCATTTGAGTGTGAGTCAAATTTAATTGCTTCTAAAGAACCAAAAAGTGACTAAATTGTATCTTAGAGAAAGGACCAGCAAGGATAGAATATTGGGTTTTAGATTAAATAATTATTAAAGCCTTAATTTGAACTAGAAACATACCTCAGGATATTATAAAATATAATTTTATTAACTTTTTATAAAGGTCACATTCAAAGTAAAATCTTAAGTTTCTAATCCTGTCATTCTGGAATAAAACCCATAGCAGAATAATAATTTGCATAAGTTTATAGTTCTATTTAAATACTTCATTTTAGTATTAAACAGGTATTATTGTAGTCTTTTAGTTCACCTCTGTGTACTTTTAACAACGAAATTAAATGTACTTTTTATGATGTGTTTAGTTTTTAATTATGTATTCTCAGGTCTGCATCTGGGAGGCCATATGATGCTAGTTGTTGGTGCCTGTGGGTGTCAGCTTTTATTAAAGTCAGTGCATGTTCTCGCCTTTGTGTTGCAAGGGCATTGGTGCTAGTCAGTCCAGATCCATTTCGGAGGTTTGCTACAGGCAGCAAAATACTGAAATTATCATAAAATGAAACCATTCTTTTGCAGATTTTAAAGTATGCTATCAAACATAACTCAAAAGCATGAACACAAGTTTTAGAATCCAATAGTTTATGGCATGTACGCCTGTGTGTTGCAAACATCTCTTGCTCTGACTCTACAAGCAAACACAGAAATATGTCTGTGTAAAAGGGAAGAGGGGGTTGTTGACCTTTGGCTAGAGATCGCCTTCTTGCCGTCCTGTCTGACGTAGGTTCTGGAATCAGATCTACTTCCTCGAACGCTTGCATCACGTTCAAGTGAGCTCTCCATGGAGCTTTCCCATTAAAAGACATTAATGCTGGTGCCTAAAGCACATTGAATATTTTTATTGATCAACCTGAAGAGAACATATTAATATAGAAATTTCATATATTCTGGAGTTGACCAATCGAATATAGAATGTGTTCATAGGATATGAGGTTTATTTTCCCCTGTTTTTCCTACAGGCATGAAGAAGTGGCTTAAAAAGATAAATAAGAACAAATTTTTCTTTCTAGCTTTTGGCTAGTTATCCCTAGTTGTTGCAAGTTCATTCTTGGTGTTCAAAAGTTTTAATTTTCTATATTCCAGATGATTCATAGAGATTAGCCATAGTTTATTTAACAAAGACACACAAACCAAATTTTTTTTTTTTTTCAGAAAGAACTCACTTGCTTACTTTTCTTAAAAACATCTTTCCCATTTCATTGAGGCAGATTTGGAAGTCAAACCAGAAACTTCAGGCTCTACTACGATGGAAAGCACTTTGTTGGGGAGAAGCGCTTTGAGTCCATCCACGATCTGGTGACTGATGGATTGATTACTCTCTATATTGAAACCAAGGCAGCAGAATACATTGCCAAGATGACGATAAACCCAATATATGAGCACATAGGATACACAACCTTAAACAGAGAGCCAGCATACCAAAAACACATGCCAGTCCTGAAAGAGACACATGATGATAAAGAGTCTACAGGCCAGGATGGGGTGTCAGAAAAAAGGGTAAGCTACAATGAAACCGCACTTTATCTTTTTCTATTTGGGGTCCTTACAAGAAAGTCTTTATTGCCAGAAGAGATTGATTGCTCCATGGTGCTTTGGAAAGGATGTGTGTTTTCCTTAATGTCTAGTTTCAGCGCTCTTAAGCTTTGCATATATCTAATTCTCAATAGTTAAAATATGTCAGGTATACTTTTTTACTCCTGATTACTTTCTATTTTGTCAGCTTCACAGTTTTAAAAAATGCCCTAATATAAAGTTCAGAGGTTTTGTTTAGAAAACGGTAAAGAAAAGATAGTTATATTACATAAGAGATGGAGGAGCTGCATTCGCTATCAAAATTATTTTTTGTTTCCCTTAAAGATAATTCCACATAGAGATAGTTCTATTATTTGTAAAATTGGTATGTCCATATTTTAAAAATATACATGACTAAATTCTGTTTATCAATAACTGACACTATTTTGAGAATCAGTCAGTGGCAAGTAGTAGGATTTATCTGTTTATGGACTCTTAGGAAATAATTGAGCAAGGGAGATTTTACTTTTATTTAATTATAAAAGGATTTGTTTTCACTTCTCATTCTTTAATTATACTTACAAAAATTTTAATTCCTTGATTTTTTTTAACTTTGAAAATTGTCCCTAGTCTTCCTTTCACCCCAAGAAAAAGGATGAATTCCTTGATGTTTTATGCAGAGTGGAATTTAGTTGGGGGAATTTTATGTATTTTTATTGGAATCATGTTAATTTGCTATATTTAAGTCTTCAGTTGCTGTGTTAAAGAAATGCAGTGTTTGTAGTGGTTTGAGGTCGGATTCTGTCACCAAATAGATTTGTGTACAAAAATTTCCATTACTAGTTGAGTGAATTTCAGCAAGTTACTTTTCTGTTCTTTGATATTCTTATGTGTAAAATGGTGGTAATAATCAAGTTGTAAGGATTGATCAAATAAGAAGTATGTGTAAAATAATTTAACAATGCTAGGCACATAGTTAAGCACTCAGTGTGAGTTTGGTGATAATATTAGTATACCAGCCATATTACCTCAATACCTTAAAATACTTCCAGTTAGTTATCTTAGAGTATTTAGGTACAGAATGGAAATTTAAAATGTTCATTTTTCAGCCCAAGTTTTAGTTTCTGGCAGGCCTTACTTAAAGTACCATTTTGTGGCTACAGAGAAACCAACATCTTAAATTATAGACTGTAGAAAATTTGAAATTTGTAGAATATGATTTTTCACATACTCATATTTGTTAGTAACTGCAAAGCTTTTTTGGAAGTAACCAGGATTTAGAATCCTAAGTGCATTCTGTGTTTAATGTTCTTTTCACTCTCTAGTTCCCATTTTTCCATTTTGTTTTTTTTTCCATTTGTGACACTTTTAAATAATGACTTAATACTGATCCTGCACTTTACGCAGATGTGCTTGAATTTTAAGTTAACAGATGTGCTTGAATTTTAAGTTAACATTTGTGAAGTATTTAAAAATGTGTACATGTGAGTCTTTCAAAGCTGATCATCCCAGTGATATTCGTTGCAAACGTGTTCTTCATAAACTCTGCATTATCAAGGAACTTAAGCTGAAGACACTTAGCAATTAACATCAGGCTAGTCATTTAACTTCCTGAAACCTTGCTGATCCCTTCTACAAAGTGCAAATAATAGTCGCAAGAGCTAAGAGGCTGAGGTGGATAATGCCTAGAGAGGATCCTTTTAACTCTAGTACCCATGATTCCATGTTCTGGCAACACTGCATGTCACATTACCTGGATTCTCTTGTGCTGATGGCCAGTGATAGCTAGAATGAGAAATAGCACTGGAAAATCTCTCCAGCAATGCATAATTAAGAATCATTTCAGAGTTACTCTTTGCTTTAAACTGCATGCATCTTAAATCTAGTTGGCTTAAAATCTACTTACTCAAAAATAGATTTATTTTATTTACAGGTGTCATCCAACAGGACAGGGATGATGACCTGTTCAACAGCTTGAAACATTGATTCCCTGTCACAGTGGATGACATTTGTAAGTAAAGACAATCATGTTTAACTGATTTAAAATACCAACTGACACCGTATAGTTTAATAACTATTTTGCTGGGTCCTGAATAGCTAAAGCTCCCCTTGTCCATGACCGCTTTTCTTCAGAGGCAAAGTGTTGGCTTTCCAGGAGTTAGCATACTGTGATGGGAAAGGGCACTATTGTTGGGATTAAGAGCCGTGTTCTAGGTCTACAGGAATCGATTTTATGCGTCACTTTGGGAACATTGCTTCACCTCGGTGAGACTCTGTTTTTCCACCTTTCATAGGAGGGCTTTGGCCTAGGTGATCTCCAAGGTGTGGTTCATATAGCATGTGACACCTCAAAGAGCGTAAGTGGTGTGAGGGAGCCAACACAGTGCCAGAAAGAGCACTGAAGCGTAGTCGTGAAAGGAGAGATCTGTTTTCAGCTTATCCACCAACCAACTCTATGAGGTTGGGCTATTCTCCTAGCCTTTTTGGGCTTCAGTTTCTTCATGTGTAATACAGGAGGTTTTCTACAAAATACTAATTTTATAGGGTTTTAATAAATACTGAATAAAAAAGGGGTTCTGTGCTCATATAGGTTCAATAACATTGTCTTTAAAAGAACAGCTATTCATTTCTGTAGGATGTGTTGTTGATAACCTAATGTGCATTATGATTGCCCAAGAGGGCTCCTAAACTTATCTGAATCACCCACCGCTATTCAGAGCATTTTTTAGAAAAACAATGTTTCGTGAAACCCACTTGGGAAATTTTGAACCAGATGACCTGTTAAGGCCTTGGCTTGTTCTGAAATTAAGGATGAGAATTTCATTTTATCTTTTCAGTCCTTAGGTGTCAGTTGAGCCTTTGAGCTTTTGTGTAAGGTTGGCAATCAGGTGTCATGGCCACAAAGCGTTGCTCACCGTCATCCCCCCGGAACGGGACCTGGGAACTGAACCTGGCAGATTTGCAGTCATCCCTGGGACACCTGGTGGTCTGCTGTGAGGGGAAATTTTTTCCAAGTGATAGTTCTGTCACTTTTCTCATTAACAATTTAAGTTGCTTCCTCAGCTTGAGGTACCAATTAGAATTTTAAAAAAATAAAAATGTTGAAAGGCATTTAATCATAAAGCTGTAGCATGTTAAAAGCCTGACTTCTTTCTCCCCTAAAATAGCTTAGCTTTAGCAACCCAGGCTGGCCAAGATCCCAACTTTTAGTAGTTACTTTTTTATTGCAAGAATTTTTATAGATGATTAATGATATTAGTCACTTTTTAAAAATTTTATATTGGAACTGTATTTAAATAGTTTCTTCTCCCAAATAATGAATATAATATGTTTGCTTCAACAGACACTAGGCCGATGGCTGAATGCAATAGTTTTATGATAAATTTACACTTATTAGTCATGTGAATTTAAATCTCTCAAAACAAAGCTTTAAAGTGTCTCATATAACTATTAATAATATAAACTATCAAATAAAATATATAATTTGCATTTCAGAAATTACTCTGTGAGTCAGATCTCTGAAGGTAGCCAGAACCTCTTCACTTCAAGATTTAGTTCTCAGCTCCAAACCTGGTACGGATGACCTGTGATAGTGTTAGTGTAGAAAACCTACTTGTTGGCTTTATGGAACTTCACCAAGCTAAATAACCTGTGTGTGTCTGTGCATGTGTATATGTATATTTCTTCCCTGAAAGTTTGAAATGTACGTAATATTCATCATATTGCCATATTAAGGTATTCTTTAGAATTTCTTTTATATTTCAATTCCATTTTTGTGAAGATATCTTTAGGGCTCACCAGGTTGCATAAGTATTGAAAAGCTTGGTGAAATTTGAAGTTGAAATGTAACTGGGGCCCTGTAAAAAGCTGCCATGGCCACTGAAACCCTTTTGGTACCTCCGTGAATGACACAAGTCTATTCCCTGAAGTAGCAGGAGGAACCCAGGCAATTTGGTCTGCTAATTAATTGTCTTTCTCTCCCATAAAGCAGATCTTCTATATGTCTTTACTTAGCTTAAAAGAATAGCACATTATCTGTATCTATATAATCTCATGTAGAAATCAACAAGACAAACATACCTAAAGTGAATCATTATAAAAGGAAAAATAATGGGACTGGGTGGCATAAAACAATCTGCAGAAAACTCTGATTTCTTGATTTTGTGCTTTCTTAGTCTTTGTAGCTTATCTTATTTTCTCCTTCCTTGTTCCTTCCCAAACTCTGCTCTTTTGTTCTTCTCTTTTCCAGACCAACCCTCTCTCTGTCCCTTAGTCAGATCTACCTTGTTCAGATTTCCA
Organism: Noctilio leporinus; assembly: GCA_004026585.1. Taxonomy (NCBI): domain Eukaryota; kingdom Metazoa; phylum Chordata; class Mammalia; order Chiroptera; family Noctilionidae; genus Noctilio; species Noctilio leporinus. The sequence continues at coordinate 83,745 of PVIW01006170.1, forward strand.
CTGGGGATTGTTCAAGGTTAGAATTAGTTGGTCAGAGTGAACAGGCTCTTAGAGAACTGCCAAATATGGCCAGCATCACCTCTTTGCATTAAAAAGCCAATTTAATAACTTATGAGGAAGACTACACCTTCCACACAGAATTTCTAAGAGTAGGTTTGTCCTCTGTAAACATCTGTAAATCAAGTGGAGTTAAAAAGAAAAATCCTTCTTTGGCAGTTATGAGTGTTATTGGTATGTGTCCTTGAGTGAGCCTTTAACCTCTTTAAGATGAGAACTATGGATGCCAATTGCAGTGGTGGTTAAGAATATTAACGAGATTTTGTAATGTGGTCTTCCTTGTAAATGTACTGCTACGGAACACATTACTGCGCTCGGGTCAGAACGATCACCAGCCAATGCCTGTTTATGGTGCTAGTATACCAAGTCCTGTTCCCCCAACCTCTGATAGAAACAGCATGTTCAGATTTTTCTTCAAGATCCATCTTCTCAATGCTTGAACTGCCTTCTTAGTTCAAAAAACAACATCAAAAGGCTAATGCTTTCTGCATTAATAAAGTAGTTTCTTATTTAATAATACTGTGAAACCTCTAAATTGTGTCCAACCAGGAAGCATGTGTCTTTGCCATATAGTGTGCTGATGAATTCTAAGGCTCGAATATGTTATTTTGCTGCGGTATTTGTATTTTAGTATTGACTAATATTTTAACTCTACCTCCCTGAAAATAGACAGGTATAGCTACCTTCTAAAGCTACCTTCTCTGCCTGTTGGGGAACGTTTAAAGAACCTGCACTATGTGTTAAGCCTCTTAGAGTCTCTCAAATTTCCTCTAACTTCTGCCTCTACCTGTTCTCTTAACTGCAGCTGGATAAGGCCCCTCCTTCCTTTGCCTTTATATCATCACACTTTATTTTCTGAATTATCTTTCATGAGTTATCTATATAAACAACTTTTTCCTGTTACTCAAAACTTAAATGGCATGGACATGGACAACAGGTGGGACTGACTTTGGGGGGAATGGGTGGGTGGGGAGGGGGACAGGGGAGCAAAAAGGGGATGGATGTAATACAACAATAATAAAATTTGGGGGAAAAAAGAAACTTAAACGGGAACTTCAACAAGTTAAGAGCACAGCAGAAATATCATCCCAATTTTTTCTTTAGTGTCTGTGAACTAAGTCATGCCCTGTCAAGATTCACTGCATTTAATTCAGCACTTCCTTGCATGCCTCCTATCTGTAAGGAAAAGGGCCAGTCTCCAGAAGGGGTGAAAGATGTACAAGTTATAAGCTCTGCCTCAAAGAACTTACATTTTAAAGTTTTCATTATTTCTGCCTTAGTTCATTAATCCTTAGGCATTTTGGATAGCAAAAGGCAAGCCGCCTGTACCATCTGTATAGTATTAGAGAAGTTCAATAAATAGTAACTTGGATTTACTCTGATTTGAGTTTGCTGCAGTGATAGCCCAGCAGATCACAGAACACACTTATGTGGGTAACAACACTAATTATTCATAATCATCATTCAGAAATTAATGTGACAGTCTGGTATTCTACCTCAGTGTCATTCATCCCTTAATGTAGTATCACTTCTGAGTTTTATAAAAACAGTTGTTGAGTAAATGAACAAATAAATAAGTATATTTTATGAATTCAGCCCAATCCCAGGCCCTAATGTAAGTCAATCCTGGGGAAAAAATATAGCAATTCTACTTCATGTGATACTCACACTCCTTAGAATGTCCCCGTGAGGTAGAGAAGGCCATTCCTCCTCCCCCCCAGATAAAGCATATGAGCACAGAAAATTTGCCTGTGTGACATGAAGTCACTTGTACAAAGAAGCCAGGATGTTGGAGTGGAATCTTCCCTAACTTCTAGCTATCAGTTTTATGTTAGGACAATCTGAACCCCACCAGAGACTCTCATGCTTGTAACAATACAAGAAAATGCAAATGGGGCTCAGGAAATGGTTTGTGTGAATCTTATCACCCACAGAAAGGATTAGTAATTGAAAACCATTAGAGAGAAACAGATGAGATGAAGATGGAAGACAAATATCGGTTCCTCAGCTCCAAAGAACCAGGCCAGTGGAAGGCCAAATTGTAATTTTCCAGGCCAGCTGCAGTTCTGGAAGATATCTTTTTGTGGTCCAATTAAACAAATAAAATAACTCTTAAATTACTGGTTTGAGGGTTTGGAAAAGAAGCTATTAGAAATTCTTTCACAATTTCTATTTCTGAGTTTTAGCATTTTGGTGGGAAAATAATTATTTGTGGCAAGATCCTGATCCATTTAACTATGTGAAACAGAAATGAACTCTGATGGCGTTAGGAGGGCAATAGTATTTGGGGGTCCAGAGCAACCCAGGAGTATCGGACAGTAACCTGGCCTTCCCACGTTGCTCATAAACTACGTTTGTAGGCAATTTTAAAAGAATCAGCTTCAGTAAATACTTTCATTAGATCTCATGCTTAAGGATGTAGATTTGTACCTTTCATCTTTTTTTTTTTTTTTTTTTTTTAAGATTTTATTCATCATTTCCAGAGAGAGGGGAAGGGAAGGAGGCAGAGAAGGAGAGAGACATCTGTGTATGGTTGCCTTTCACCTGCCTCCAGCTATGGACCTGGCTGCAGACCTGGCCTGCAGCCTGGTTATGTGCCCTGACCGGGAATTGAACCAGCGACCCTTGGGTTTGCAGGCCGGCGCCTTATCCAATGTGCCACCAGCCAGGACTTGTACATTTTATCTTTTGCTTTTGCTCCCTCATATTTCCCCTTTATATTTGGAATCATTTTTCCTTCCTCCTAATATTTAAACCTCTCAAGAGACTGGTAAGCCATAGCCATGCCCTAAGTATTTTCTTATTCAAGTTATGAGAACATAATTGTTTTTATATTCCCTTATAAATTAGTCTTGAACAGTTCTTGGCTCATCTTCAAGTTACTACAACTGATCAAGAATTCACACCTGAGCAGTAATTAGATTCTTTCTATAAGAAATTATGGATACCACAACAGCTATCAGTTGTGCTCTTGTCTGTATGTTTCCTTTTAGTGTGCTGCTACATTATTTTTACTGCGAATTGTTCAGTAACTTGAATGAATCAGGCCAGTTATTTTCTGTTTTCTCACCAGGGAAAAATCACTGAATGCTACCGATTTGCTGATGTCCTAATTTACATTATTCAGTTTTATATTTCATAGAACATCTCCCTTAAAAAATACCTAAGTTACCGTAGCTTGTAATTACTCACGAGCAGTGTTTGATAAAAGGTCATCTTTGCCCCACAGCAGAAGCCTGTATAAGCTGCACAGTCTTGATATTCACACCTCTCTTCCATGTTGCCCGCTCAACGGAAAGGGGTGCCTGTTCTGGGTATAGATTGCTTAATAACTTTAGAATTCCTTTGGGCTGCTGCCCAGGTTCATAGTAAAGAAAACACTATAATCCCTATCCCTTGAGAAACTTCTCAGTGGAATTGGGAAACTACCAATTAGCCCATATCTCTGTAGGCTCATTTTCCAAGAGTTTGTAATGTTAACTATATTGAGGTATAATTTACCTATAGAAAAATGCAGTTACATGTACAAATTGATGAGCTTTGACAAACATATACACTTGTGTAACTACTGCTGTAGTCAAAATATAGAACATTTTATTACTTCAGAAAGATCCTTCCTGTCCCTTTGTAGAAAATCCTACCACCACCACTCATCCAAGGGCAACCTGATTAAATTTCTATCAGGACAAGAAACTTTTTAAATGTCGATATGACAGGTGACATCCTATTTAATGTTTCAGTTTTCCACATTTACAACACATCTTTTACCTTTTTATGTATTACAAAAACATCTTATTAGCTCGAAATACCTACTTTCCTTTCTGATTTTAGATGTAAAATTTCTTAAGTCATATTTTTTGGGGAAATAGAAGTAACAAAACAACTGTTGGAAGTATAGCAGTGGTTGCAAGGTGTTCTGCCTTGTTGAAGATTTCTATCCTATTATTATGGTATGTTCCCTATTTTATCTGCAATAATGACCTCAATGAATGTGGGCACACAATGAGAGAGGGTTCTTAAGTACCAGGAGGAGGAGCTTCTGTGCTCTGGGACCTGAGCCCAGGGCACTCAGCAAGCTGGAAAGTGGCCAGCTCTCTAATCACTGGCTGTCTCCTTGCTAGTTCCTCTGGCCTGGAATAGGTCCCACAACAGGTGTTGGTCATGGTCACAGTTGAGGGGAAATTAGAGCACCCTCTGCTCTATGGTAGATCTCCTTCTAGTCTTCCTATGCATAGATTATTTTATAAACTTTCATATTTTTATTATACAAGTAATTCATATTCATTGCTTACAAATTAATAAAGTAATGGAAAAAAATCAGTATATAAAAATCACATAAATTCCACTATTGATAGATAAGCAATAATGTCCTATCGTTTATTCTTTCAAGGATGTGTGAGAGAGAGAACATTTTTCTTCTATTTAAATACATTGTAATTTGCTTTAGTATTAGGTTATAAAATATCTGTCCATGTGAATAATGTATTTCTTCTCTATTATTTTAAATGTCTATATAACATTCCATTGTGTTTATAAATAATTATTTAGCCAAATTATTTACTCATCCTGTAAATATTTATTGAGTACCTGATTTGGGCTGCTGTGTCCAGTACTGAACAAGATAACCATGGATCTTGTTATAAAGCTAATTTTCTGTCTTGTACACTCAGTACATTAAAAAGAAACTTAAAGCCCTGGCTGGTGTAGCTCAGTTGGATAGGCGCTGGCCTGCAAACCCAAAGGTTACTGGTTCGATTCCTAGCCAGGGCATATAACGAGGTTGCAAGCCAGGTCTCCAGCCAGATCCTTAGCTGGAGGCAGGTGAAAGGCAACCACATATTGATGTTTCTCTCCCTTTTTTCCTCCCTCTCTGCCCTTCTCTCTGGGGATAATGAATAAAATCTTTGGGGGGAAAAAAAGAAACTTAAAAATTATCATTATTTTAAATGATGAAAAAACAAGTATATAGATAAAGAAGCTGTTTTTGCCAGGAAATCTTATTTTTAAATGACTGGTAATCAATGCTCTTCTTTCTTGATGCTGTTTATGTCATTATTATAAATCTTTCACCAGTGGTCATTTTTTTTTTTTTTTTTTTTTTTTTTTTTTTAGAATTTTATTATTTTTAGAGAGAGGGGAAGGGAGGGAGGCAGAGAGGGACAGAAACATCAATGTATGGTTGCCTTTCACCTGCCTCCAGCTGGGGACCTGGCTGGAGACCTGGCTTGCAACCTGGTTATGTGCTCTGGCTGGGAATCGAACCAGCAACCCTTGAGTTCATAGGCTGGTGCTTAATCCACTGAGTCATTCCAGCCAGGGCCTGGTGGTCTTTTTTGTTTAATCATCTTTTGCTTAGTTCAGATTAGAATTACTTAAGTCATTTTAGTTGACTTTCTAAATTCAGAATTTTATATATCCTTGCAAAATTGCTATTTCTCTTCAAGTAAAAGATTTGTTTCCAGAATAGTTCATGCTGTGAAAATCAATATTTTTAAGAATAAGGATAACAAAAACTTAAGTATAAATTGATTAACTTCAGGGACAAATTAAAAGTTTGTACAATTGCCTTTTTTGGAATAATCTATGTCTTTAAAATCTACAAAGCTTTTATATGAAGGAAACATTCCTGAATTTTTGAATGAATATAAAAAGTTATGCATTAGCTTCATATGTAATCATAGCCAGGCTTATGTACCCTTTAGTTACTCAGTTCTAAATTAATGAAGCATTTTTGAGGGGAAAGAATTTCCATAATTTCCATCTGCAGAATGAACAGGGGCACTTAGCTGAAACTATTATTTAAAACAGAACTATTCAGTATAATTTGGACAGAACATTCTAATTACCACTTATTTCAATGTGAATAGTGAGTTAATTCCCTTTGTCCCTTGTAGAAAAGGTCTCCCCCCCATGCCTTTGCATAATTAATAAATATGACAGATGGTTTTTTGAATTTTAATTTTCAGTTACAGTTAGCATTCAATATCATTTTGTATTTCAGGTGTATAGTATAGTAGTTAGACAATCATGTACTTTAGAAAGCGTTTTCCCTGATATTTCTAGTACCCACCTGGCATCATGTATAGTTATTATAATATTATCAACTATATTTCCTACGTGTGACAGATGCTTTTATTTGGAAGCATTGTTCATTGTTACTGCAAAGGAGTTGATTTTGTTTTATTTTATGTAGTAGTACATATACAGGGTGTGCATGATCAATTGCAAAATTTTAGTAAAATAAACAACATGCCACAAGAGTGTTATATTTTGAAATTTATTCTTATATGTAAATACATAAACATAGTCATTATTTTTTTAAATTTTCAAGAAAGTCTTCATTTCCTGCAATAATAGACTTGATTTGACTTTGGAATCTTGAGCACGCTTCAATTACCTTTTCTTTAACCATGCACATCATCATGTTTTCAATCTTAGCTTTAACAGCCTCTTTATTGGAATAAGGTTGTTTATTAACTTCTCTCTCACAAATGCTACATACGTAATAGTCTCAAGGATTTGCATCTGGTGAACTACGCGGCCAGATTTCCTTTGACCAGAATTCAGGAACATTGACACTGAGACATTCTTGCACCTTTTTGGTGTTCTGTACTGGTGCACCATCTTGTTGGAAGATAAAATGCCATCCATTTGCAACTTGCTTCATCCATGGTACAATTACTTCTCTCAAAACCCCAAGGTAAACATCAGCAGTCACCTTCAAGCCTTGGGGGGAAAAATGCTGGGTCATGATATCTCCTTCATTGCTGACAACACCTAACACCATCACTGTGGCAGGAAATTTCATTTTCATGACAATTGGGACTTCATTAAGGTTCTCACAGAGCCACCTGTTGTTTCCTCTGTTGACTATTTGGTGCTGCTGAAAATTCTTTTCATCAGAGAAGAAAATCAGAGGTTTTGTTCTTTGGGGTTTTTCCATTTTATTAGCAGTTTCCTTGCTTTTTCGAAATGCCTTTCCTTTGTCTGCTATGTCGTAAACTGTCCTCTTCTAAGAACATACGATCTGTATCTGATATCTTCACCAATAATCTTGCAAACCGCTGCATCCAACATCTGCAGTTCTTTTGCTATGGAGTGCACTAACTTTCCTGGATCTTCATGGATGATCTCCTGGATTCTGTGTACAATATCTGGACTTGGGCGTACCTTATCTTTGCGTACCTTATGTTTTCCTTGTTGGTGTAGCAACATCAGGGTCAGCATCATACACCTTCTTATTGTAAACTGTAAGTAAAGAGATGTTATTGAAGTCCGCAATTTCTTTAGCAGTTCGCCCTGCATGCAGTCCAGAAATGATGGTTGCTCTAACATCGTGTTCCTTTGACATGATGGTTGCTCTCAGAATTTAATACTTTATAACTGGAACAATGATGTTAAATCATAACCTTAGAAACATAGTTTTTCAAAATTAATAAAAAGCATGTGAAATAAGGAGACGCAGTTATTACCAATTTATTACGCATACCCTGGGTTTAAATTCATAATATTTGATTATAAACAAGTGCTTTTAATAGTTCATCTTATAAAAATATTCTAAACTTTTAAGCTAAATTTGTTTTCTCTGTGGCAGAATACTTAAAGAGCAATGGACATTTGACATTTGATCTTGTGTTAAGATTCAAAAAGAATTTCTGTAGTCCTGTATGCTAGGGTCCGTCATTGCTTTGGAGCAGTCCACAGCATCCAAATCAGCTGCTCTCCATGCTGTTCCCTTTCTCTCTCAAGTCCTTCCTTCCTTCCTTCCTTCCATATTTATTTATTTATTTGATGTGTTTTTCACAAAGATCCACCTTTACTACTCAAATACAGGCATTTCAAAAGGAGATTTTATTACCTCGTTATTTTCTATTGTATGAAAGCTGTTCTTTCATACATACTCAAAACAACCAATTTTGGAGGTGGGGGCACCTTATTGGAATAGTTCTGGATTCTGGTCTTATGACTTAATTATATCACTTTAAGCATGTCATTAACCTCTCTGGGCCTGTGTTGTGAAATGAAGGATTCTGCTTAGATGACATGCAGGTCCCTTCTAAGTGTCACAATTGACTACCCATAAGTTATCTTTGTTAACCCACAAGAGGTTTTCAGACATAAGATTCTATATTTCTAAAAACTTAACTAAGAGGTAGAATGGGCTGAAAACATGCAGATTTAAGTAGAAGCCTAGGTGTGCTTTGCTTCTAACTAGGATTATGTCTTTGAGCCAGCCACATTAATTTTTTTAAAAATTTTATTGTTGTATTACATCCATCCCCTTTTTGCTCCCCTCTGTCCCCCTCCCCACCCACCCATTCCCCCCAAAATCAATCCCACCTGTTGTCCATGTCCATGGTTCCTTTATACTAGGTTCTTGTCTAAGCTGCTCCCCTTCTTTGCCTCTACCTCCCCCTCCCCCCTATCCCGTTCCCCTGACCACTGAAGGCCTATTCC
>PVIW01006171.1:0-92190 GCA_004026585.1 Noctilio leporinus
GGGGGGAGGTAGCAGGGCATGGTTAAAACCAGCTGCACATAATTATGGAAATTCAAAATTCAAAAATATCATCTTCCCATTTGTCTTTTCTTTCATCTGCCCAATTAGAAGTAAGAATATTTTCTTGCCCAAGGTGAGAAATATATTCATCTCCGGTGGATTTAAAAAAATGAACTCATGACCAGGATTGAACAGAAAGGGGGAATGCTAATATTTGGAACCCTGAATTAGCAGGAGAGATACTTGGGCCTTGCTCCCAAATTCACACTGGGAGGGACTTCCCTGCTTTTCAGGGGGAGAACCCTTGCTGGAAGCCCTGCACCTCATGTGTCTCGAAATAATGAGTTTTCTTCAATTTTTTCCCCCTAAACTTTGAAAGTTTTGTGCTTTGAAAAGTAATCAAAAAGTTTTTATATTTGGAAATGAAAGCAGGATCCTTTCCCCTATCTCATCAAAATGGTGTGTATGTGTCCAATGGTAGATACAGTTGGTTTCTCTTGATTCGTTATGAGATGTTGTCCAGAGACTTAAGGATTCATCTTTTGACACAGATTTTCACTGTTCGTAGGATCTGTTTCTCACTGACGGAATAAGTAAGGAATTTAGATTTAAAGAGTATGGTTATCAAACACTGATGTGTTAAAGCATAAAGAGTGGAAAGGTTGTTACAGACAAAGTACACAAATTGCTTAGAACCTTGTTAGCATCATAATTCAAATGACTCAAGTTTTTTGAAGTTTATTATTATTATTTCTCAAGAGAAGGGAAGGGAGGGAGAAAGAAAGGGAGAGAAACATCAATGTATGGTTGCCTTTTGTGTTCCTCTAGCTGGGGAAATGGCTGGGGACCTGTCATGAGACTGCTTTTATGAGAGAGGACCTTCAAAATCCTGAAATTTATTTATAAAAATTTGTGCATTTATTCTTACATTTAAACATCAAAATACTCTCTTTGATGTAATACACCTATCAGGATGTTTTTTCAGCTGATCAAATATATATATATTTGAAAATGTATGTGTATATATATATATATATAGTCATGAACCACTAAAAGGCATCAAAATCAACTAGTTCAAAAACTCTTTTGATCAGCTGAAAAAACATCCTGATATACCTTCCAATAACAAAGAAAACATTGGTATGAAAGGCAGATGTTTTAAAATAGATATTCTATCTTTTTTATTTTGTTTGTAGACAGTGATATCTTTAAAAAGTCTTCACAAATACTTTTACTATTTCTCTTTATTATGTCTGCCTCAAGCTTCTACAAAATAATTTTCACTAAACTTTCAAGGACCAATTTTAACCATGGGGCTCCTGACATGACACTACCTAAAACATGCTGAGAGTAAGCAAGACTATTGTAAAGTTGTTCTTTTCTTTTTTTAATCCTTCTAGGATCTGAAATTTTATCTGTAGATATTAATTCCTTTGAACAAAACAGTTTTCACTCAGAGCATTTCTCAGATCCTAGGTGATATTAAAAATAAAACCTTTTAATTTAAAACATGACTCATTTTAGGCTCTTCTGAATATAATTCCGTGGATTAGCTCAAAATTGGTTCATGTATGTAATGAATCTATCCCATCTATTACTTTCAATTGTCTAATAAGTTGAAAACCAATGCAGTCATCTTTTAGAAAAATTTCAGGAGCTATTGTTACTGGAGAAAGCTAGAAGAACATTTAATCAACCAGTTTCTCTTCCAAGATCTTTAGATTTTTAACAGAAATTATTAAGCAAGGTTCAAAATCATAGGCCCATTTAAGATATAAATTCTTAGGGTAGAATATTAGTAATTCAGATAGGTGCCTTCATTTGCCTGTGTTTCCATTTTTCTTCTCTGACATTTCCAAAGTCCTTTTTATTTCAGAAAAATAATCTTTAAAAAAACTTTTCACCAGGCCTTCATAATATGTCAATTAATACATGTGCTGTGCCCTTGGATATTGTTTCTTCCTTGGAGTTATTAACAATTAAAATGGTTACATACCTAGAATTAATAAAAGAGATTTGTAAATTTAAGAAACATGGTGTGTGAATCCTTCTTATTTTAAGAATGGAGTTTTAATGTAAGGCAAGACAGAGCTGATCCTTCAGCAAATGAGTTGTTTTTTTAAATTTATTTTATTTTATTTTTTAATAGGAGTGAATTTGAGAGAAAGTGGGACAGGTTACGACCTTGGAGAGCAGGACTAGGGTTGTTCGTTATGACTTTACCCTCATTGCATAGTACAGAGTCTGGCAGATGAAGCAGTCACACCGAATACTGAATGATGAAATAAAGGAGAGCTAAGTTTCAGGAAAGGACACATACTTATAGGTATTGAAAAAATTATGGACATAATTAAGAGCATTATGCCATCCAAAGAAGGCAGTTAAAGTTTCTACTCAAGTACAAAGAAAGAGAACCAAAATTGTAATTAGCCAGGACATGAAGAAAATGTGTGAGATCTTGGAATACTAAAACATGATGTTCTCATTAAATACTTTAGTATGTGATGCTTTTAGGAGTTCACCAGCTCTCATTTTACATATACCATTGAAGCTAATATTCACGATTTCCTACCAGTTTCCTTCCTAATGCTGTCATGCTTTCCTTGGAAAAGATTCCCACTTCACTTTTTTCCAAATTAATCTGTTTTCACTCATTTTTTATTTTTATTTTTTTGTAAAAAGACAGTTCCCTTCCCTCTTTGCCTTTGCTGAGCTACCTGAGCCATCAGGAAACACCCCTCTTTCCTTAGCACACCCTACTTTTGCATACCATACCTCCTTTTTTACTTAAATGGAGCTAAAAACTCATTTCCTTCATTTGCTCAGTGATGAATCCACTTCTGTCTGATTACATCTGTCACTTCAGCCCTGCAGATCATTATATGTAGCATAAGCCTTCATCATATTATGTACTTGAATTTTTCTTTTTCTTTCTTGATTTATGTGTTTATGAGCTGAGAGTGTGAGAGAGGTGGGATTCGTGTTGAAATTATATAGCTTTTTTTTTTTTCTTTTTAAAATACAAATTGAAGCACCTAGTGATTGAATTCTGTGTGAACTCAAGAGGCCATTACAACATTTTCAATTAGGCAGTTACTTAAAGGGAACAGAAAAGTGGCATGGCACTTTCATTTTATTCTCTTGGTGGATATTCTTCATAGATAAAGGAAACTAAAGTGATTGAAAAGATAGTGTGAATCAAATAAGGAAGATAATCTGAAGTCAACTATGGAATTACTAGCATATAGGCTAATTCCTTTAAATTAAATATTCCACTAAAACTGGGAAGCGCCATCGAACATTTAAAAAATTTCTGTTCATCCCCAGCCAGGGCACATAACCAGGTTGCAAGCCAGGTCTCCAGCCAGGTCCGTGGCTGGAGGCAGGTGAAAGGCTACCATATATTGATGTCTCTCTCCCTCACTGCCTTTCTCCTTTCCTTTCTCTCTGGAAATAATAAATACATATTTTTAAAAATTTCTGTTCAGTGATTAGCTAATATGAGTTTTAGATAGAACTGAGTCTATAAACTAAATGTTTAAATTTAAGTAACTACATAGTGTAGTTATCATGATTTCCATGGAGAAAGAAAATCAAATCTTATCTGATTGTCTTAATTACAGCCTGCTTTTCCATCAGGCTGTTATCATATATTTTATATTTGTATAGCATCTGGCATCTAGGGTGTTTTATTGTTTTACCACTATCCAGTGCCTCTATGCACAGCTTTTGAGGATGATGGCATAAAGCAGTGCATTATACTCCTACAGCTGGAATAAAGGGAGATAGATACTTAACATGAGTAGCTTACCCTGCTAAAATAGGAAGGACTAAGAATAGAATCCCAGGTTCTCTAGACCCCAGACATGAATTTCAATTCTATATAAACTCTCTCTAATATGGAACGTAGCATTTTTTTTCTTTAAAAAGGATAAAGCTAGTATGAAAATGGTAGCATTATAATAATATTTAGGAATAGATAGTAGGGTTTTGATAGTTTAAATTAAAATCTATAGATAATCTATAACATGTTTTTTTAATTTAGTCAAAGAATAATGATGTTTTCATGTTCTCTAGAGGAAAACATCCATCAGTTTTACTAGTGTGTTTAAGGTCATTCTTACTTTTTCCTCCACTTAATTGATGTATTTAATTCATTTTTCTATTCATAAATATGACCAGACACAACTTAGAATTTATATAGTGTGTTGTTTTATATGTATACACATTTATTTCCTATCTTTCTTGGTAGAATAGTGTATGGCTTCATATACTTGGGAATTATAGATTACATTTATTGTAATTTAGTTAGTAAAGTATTGCTGTTAAATTATAATATTATTTTGAATAATCTTTTTTGAGGGATCTGGGAGACTTACAATGAAATCATCATTTCAACAAGATTTCTTTCTAATGACATTCATCATTCCTGGAATTATATTTTGTGCATTGCATTTCATTGACATCATTTAAAAATTCCTTTATATTTCACTATAAATGGAATTTTGTTATAGCTGACTTCACAATAACTGGGTTACAGTATTGTTGACATTTAGTAGAATTACAGATCTTAGAGTCTTGGTATGCCGTGCATTAAAATGTATTATGTGTGTTTTTAATTCTCTTTCAAAGTGCTATTGATTTACATAGCTGTATAGAAGAGTTTTATTAAACTCCATTGCTTGATTTCATGATTTTTTTTTTCTTTTCTGATATCATTTGAAATTTCTCGAGTATTTTATCTAATAGTTATCAGATAGAAATAAGAGAAAATTTATGGATTATAAATATGTTTTTGTGAGTTATCTCTAAGTTTTTATACAGCCTTTGTTGTTCCTAAGCTATAATTGTAGCTTTCTTTTGCAACTTTATTTTTCTCTAAACTATTATGAAGCTCTGGTAGACAATTAAGTATTTTAGGTAGTGCTTAGGGTGCCTTTCTGTTTTAAAGAGTGAAATGTATTATTATTGTTATTATGAATTATTATTATTTTATCTCAAGCTCAGGGGATAAAGCTTGGTTAGAGTAGGACCTTTTATCTAGATTTATATTCCTGAGACCTATGGCTGAACTCCTGTTTGGGAGATGTGGGAGAGGAGGAGGGGCCTGGTTTACAGGATACAGCAAAGACAATGGAGTTGGATTGCAGTCTGCAGTCCCACCAACAATGCACCAGGGTTCCCTTTTCTCCACATCCTCACCAGCACTTGTTTGCTGATTTGTTGATGATGGCCATTCTGACAGGTGTAAAATGGTAGCTCATTGTGGTTTCAATTTGCATCTCTCTGATGGCTGGTGATGTTGAGCTTTCTTTCATATGCCAGTGGGCCCTTGGTATGTCTTCCTCAGAGAAGTGTCTGTTCAGGCCCTCTGCCCATTTTTTAATTGGGCTGTCTGTGTCCCTGGTGTTGAGTCATATTAGTTCTTTATATATGTTGGAATAGAAATGCCCTTCCCAACAGTTTTAATAAGCATTTTAAATTCAACAATAAAGTAATTTGGAGCATCATTTTCATTTGTTTCTATGTCCCAAGATAAGAGTATCTGGAGGCTAGATTTCCTGCTAAGTTTCTTAGCATTATTGCCAGGTCAGAAATGAGGCATATTAACATGAAACATGTTTAGCATCTGGAGGCCAGAATACAATGAGCATTGTTAATTTAGTTGAAGAAAAAGACAGCTGTTTAAGATTACCCTTCTTGTGTAAGTGTGGGAGTTAACAGAATAATGTCTCTTTCCTAAGATGTATGTTTTCCTTTTGCTTATATGCAAATTTTCATTAATGAAGGAATTCATGACCTAAATGAAATAATAAAGTGTTTTATAGTTTAGTTGGAAATTGGCTGATATGTTTACTGCTGACTTTCAGGTCTGGAAACCTGATAACTTACGAAATCTCTCTAGACCAGAGATTTTCAACCAGCGTTGTACAAGAATTTTTAAATGTGCAATACCTAACTATTTAGTCACGGGCACTGACTTCATTTCTCTTAGATTGTCAAATAAAAAAAAATGATGGCAGCCAACACAATAGCTGTTCAGTATGAATGAATCAAAATTATACCTCATTTGTGTCAGATTGGTAAAAAAGGTAATTTTCGGTGTGCCACAGAACTTTAGTAATTAGCTTACATGTACCGTGAGATGAAAGAGGTTGAAAATCACTGCTCTTGACTGTGTATTATATTCTGGGTCATTGTTTCTTGTTCCAAAATCAACTCTCTGAACTAGAGTTCAGCTCTAGTTCCAAAATCAACCTGTATGGTAACCGTTATTTAGAGCCTGTCTGCACTGATGCCTTGTGTTTAGACCGATGTTCTCCTGTACTTCCCTTGCCTCATTATTTAGTTTCACACATTTTTGTAAATATGTGTAGTAAGATTCCCTTGGAAAATATAGTTTGCATGTTGAGTTTAAACCTCTTATTTCCATTTAGCTTTCACAAGATCTAACTATTTCTCTTCTATGATAGAGGTGGCCTCAAATACCTGTGTCAGACATTTTATTCACTTTGTTTCAACTATTCCTGAGATCCCTGAGAACTGATGGCCTGTGGTTATCATTTTATAGCTGACAAAATGTGGTTCCTCTGGAGTAGAAGATGTGTACAGTATGTCATATAAGCACAATCTCTTGTTATTTTTAACAAAATTTTAAGCTATAATTATAATTACATGCAATAAAATTAACGCATAAGTATACATGTAGGTGACATTTAACTATGTATACAGTTCTGTAACTACCATCCCAGTGAAGAACAAGAACATTTTCACTTTCCTAGAAAGCCCCATCGCCTTGCTCTTTGCAGTCCCCTTCCACGCCCCACCTCTCCAGGTAGCTCCATCTGTTCTAGAATTTCCTTTACATGAATCACCAACTATGTGCTTTTTAAGTCTGCCTTCTTTCACTCCACCTACTATCTATGAAAACTACCCATATTTTGTGCTTATCTATTTTTGATCCTTTTAATTTCTGTTTCCAATGTATGAGTTTTTAAAATTGATACCTGTTGATGATATGCAGTTTCCAGTTTTTAGCTATTATGAATAAGCTTGCCACACATAAGCCATGTATACATCTTTCTGTGAACATGTTTGCATTTCGCATCTTTAGGTAAAAAAAGAATTTCTGGGTTGCATGAAAAATACGTGTTTAATATTGTAACAAATGGGAAAATTGTTTTCCTAAGTGGTTGTTTCACTTTACTTTTCCAAAACAAAGGCATGACCTTAATCTAGTGATGTTTACTTTCTTTTAGCAGCATGACTTTTTTAGTAAACTAGCTTTTGGGATAAAGAATGATGATATAATTGGTCAGTTTTCTCTCTAATCCTTCCTTTTTCTGAATCTCTCTATGAGAGAAGTAAAAAATGATAAAAAATCTTGTTGGATATAGGATGATTTTATTTTTTAAGACAGTTTTTGGCAAATTTTTCTCTTAAAATTCTGCATATGCCTATAAAACAGAATAAATAGGCTTTATTCAACCTGTAGAGCAGAATTTTAGTAACTTGTTAGCTAATTGCTCTGACTATTATCATTGTGGGTAAAGCAGTAATAATAAATAATTTTGGGGACAGTCTCAATTTATTTATTAGGCAAAAATGTGTTGAACCCTTACTGTGAATAAGAGTTTTCTATACTGTACATACAAAGGTGAGCAAGACTTATTTTTCTGCAAGAATCATGTAAGCAGAGAATAAAAAGTATATATACTAAATATATCTAAATATATATATAAACATTAATCATTAATACAGGCAGTATGTATGTGCAAAGAGAGCTTTACTCTACCCAGGCTTCTTGTTATAACTTTTCGTATTGGATAAACATCCACATGTGCTTAAGCTATTTCTTTACTTCAGTTGTTTGGTGACTTGTAATTTAGTTTTCCTTATAATTATTAAATCAATGTGTTATAATGCAAAATTTAAAAAATTGTGTACTGGTAGCTTGTTGTAGCATAGCGACTAAAGTTGCTGCCTCTGGAATCTAATTTAGGGGTATTGTCTACGGGACATTTTGTAACTGCTGTAATAACTCGAGTTAAGCTCTCAGAGCAGACTAGACATGCTTTTTAGCAGTAAAATATAGTCAAGATATGCCAGGCGTAAACATTTTTTAATGTAATAGAATTACTTCAGCACCTAGTCAATCTACATTAAATGAGTTTGCAATTGAGGTTTATGGGCAAGAAAAGAGAAAATTTATCTGTTATGTAGACTATATATGTTTTAGTATTATAGTTATCTTAGATATCTTCTGATAGTGACTGTGGGCACCATTAAATGCAGCTGCCCTCTTTTGCTGTAGGTGCAAATATATAGCAAAACAAGATCAAAATTAGAAAAATAAAGAGGGATTGTAGGGAGATGAGAGAGAAGGAACACACTGAGTGACCAGAGGAGAGGGTGGAGGGGGAGAAGCGGGAAAGAAGGGCAAGGTCTAGTTAAGGGGCTGGTATAAATGACGCATGGACATGGGCAACAGGGTGGGGATTGACCATGGGAGGGCGGCATGGGAAAGGCAGGGGAAAGCAATGGGGGAAATGGGACAACTGTAATAGAATAACAATAAAAGAAAAAAAACATTAAAAGAGAAACAGAAAGCTAACTTCCTCATTCTTCTTTTTCCTCAAGGTTGTTAACCAAAGTAATTTTCAACCTTAACAGTTATGGAAACATGGGAAAGGAATTTATTTCTATTTTTAAAATAGCTCATTGTGGCTCCAGGTTTACTTTGGTTGTTTAACTGTCACACCTCCTTAAAGCCGCATGTTTTGGGGGTGTTTTGTTAAGTTGATACCGCAAACCAATGGTTTTTGCTCATTGGATGCCTTGTGTAAATAGAGGATATTCAAGAGGGTATGCTTGAATAGTATTGAGGTGTACTTTAGGAAACATGTGTATTTCTTACAAAATTGGTTGTTGAAATTAGTAAACAATGTGAAATGAGCAACAAAGAAATGCTACTTATGATAAGAGTTAACCTGTATAATTTAATTTGTAATCCTCCATAATATATATGTAATACTTATTTCAATTCGACATAGTCCCTGGGCCCTGTACTTCCCAGTCCAATCTAAATAATTTTGATATAGCTATGTTCACTTCAAAATAAAAATTTATTTTTATTTTTATTTCATTTCTTTTAGTTTTAAAGATATACTTCCAAGGTAGATAGAGAACAAAGTCAGTTTTACTTGAGCCTTAAGGTTAAGATAGAAAGCATATTTTCTAAAATGGACTGATCATTGAACATGGGTTACTCATTCTTCAATTCATTACTGTTGAACACAAATATGTTTTAATTTATAATATCTAAAATGTATTCTTAAATTTTGTAAAATGTTCAAATGGTATAGTATTTTACACATTTGTAAATTCATTAGAATATTCATGAGTTATTCAATTTTTAAATTTTACTAAAAACAAAAAAAAACCACTTTCCTTCAAAATGTTTCTATACCTAATGTACATTACTGATTTGAGTAACAGTCAGGACATAAAACAATTAGCTACATGCATTTATAAATAGCTTTACTTGGAGGAGTTTGTTACCAGACCCTATCAGGCAATTGAGATAAGGTTGAGATAGGAGGATAGTTGGTCTAATTTGAAATACTTGCTTTCACGTAAAATTTTGCCTGGGTGTCAGTGTTGTGTATTTAATATTTGGCCAAGGACTGAAAATCCTTGTAAAACATTGTAAAAACATTTTATAAACATTCTACTTAGACATTCATGTGATCAAGACAGAAAAGATGATGGAAAAAATGTATTTATTTTCTTTAAAAAACCACATACCTATATAAAAACATACATACCTACACATTCACATACTTTTTTCCTTTTAATGACTAATCTGTTTTTCAGATTAGTTTGTCATTGAGGTGTGGGAGTAAAGGGTAAGAGCTAAGGAAAGAATTCCATTCAGAGCATTTCTGATTCTCACTGTTTTTGTGGAATAGCATGAGAGATCTCTTCCAATTGTTTAGGGAAAGCCCACTTAACATTCCTTAAGAGCTGTTTACCACAAACCAGTTGTAATATCAGAAACATCGGAACCTTTTCTTTTCTTCTATATTTGAATAATGATAAATGCCTTCTCACTCTGTGAGAGCTATTAAAGTGTGTTTCTCTGCAGGTAAACTTGGCATATAACTCCACTCAACAGGAGCATTACTTAAACAGTGTGAAACACATTGTCCCACAAGAATTGTATCACAATTTGGAATGATGTTTATGCAAGTGGATAGCCTGCTAGTTATTTGTAGTTTAAAAAATGGACCTTTGAGGCCACAACAGAAAGCCTTAGTCTTTATTGGGATATTTGTAGTGAAAACTCAAATTGTTCCTTGTGGGAGCAGAATGTAAGCTCAATCATTTGGCCATGGTTTGTCAAGTATGCATGATGAGGGACAACTTGCTCGCTCTTTATTTCTAAAATAAGAGGTATAATACAATTATGTTTCACCATTATTAAATATAATTTCCATTGAAATGGAAATAATTGCATATGTAACAAATGCCTAATTATGTACTTTTTTTTGGCTGTCGTTATTTATTACCTAACTGCTCCGCCATTCTTTGCTGCTAGTATGTCACCATTCATTACCTTTGGTGATGATAGTTTTTCTTGTCATGGAAACTTTCAGTAGTGAATCCGTGGCCCCAGCTGGGCAGCATGATAGCTAGGTAAACAAACAGCCTGTTTGGCTAAATGGGAATATGGAAATGGAGGCCAAACATTTGAAAGTTCTTGGCACATTTTTGAAAGACTACAATTCTATTGATTCATGTTTCCATTCATTGAGTCTGTAGACATTCTAGAGAAATATTAGCATCAGAGGGAACACAAGGTGTAGATACTGATTTTAACAATTGAACAATTGGTATTTTAATCAATGAGCTTCTGGTATGTGAATACCTCACTAATTTTGTGACGGTATTACTTTTGAAATAGAGTATGCAGTGCTCTTAGAATTGTGCCTGACAATTGAATACTGTTGTCTGAGAATACCTACCACTCTGATATTTCTGTAAAATAACTAGCTTTTGAAGTCTTTCTTCCCTTGTGACTTATTTGCCTTTACCCAACAATTGCTTTTTTTTTCTTTTTTTTAAATTTTATTGTTGTATTACATCCATCCCCTTTTTTCTCCCCTCTGTCCCCTTCCCCACCAACAATTGCTTTTAAAGCTAGAATCTGGTTGCATACAGCTCCAAGATCCTTCAAGATCCTATTTTTATAGTGTTGGGCTTCTCAAACATGTGGACATTGAGAAGTCTAGGAGGCATAGCACAACTCTGAATGGCTGCTGTGTTCTGTCAACAGTGGCTGTGAGGTCATCCCATGACTTAGGGCTAGAGGTGATTCATCTAGAGGTGACTTTCTACCCAACTTCTTTTTCATCTGAGCAGTTACATAATATGGGACACCTATTGGTCTTGAAGCTGGATCTTTTCTGTGTTTTTGTAGGAATGATATGGATAAATTATGGTGCAGGTGGTAAGATAGGATCTGAAGGGTTAGAGTTTGGGGAAGTGAAAACTTTTAAGTGTTAGTTTTAAGATAAATGAGGAGTTTTGACTGCTTCTCCCTCACTCAATTATCTTTACACTTGTGTTTACTATTTCCCCTTCTTTACCTCAACCCAACTAATTCTTGTTATTTCTTTCTTTCCTTCACTTTGTGTTGAATTTCTTTTCATTTACTCTGTTCTCATGCTATCCCATTGCATCTCCTTATTCCTCCCTTCCACAAATTGAATGTAAAATTGAAGCCTCCCATTTAAAAACATCTGATAATAGAAGTAACATATGTTTATTACTTAATTACAATGAAAAACTACATATAAACAAAAACAAAGAGAAAATTTTTATTATTTCACACCAGAAATTGAGAGTCTTGGAAAATTATAATTATCTATGAAGAAACTTATTTTATCTTATTTTTCTTATCAGTTTAAGAGTTTGGTCTATATTTTCAAATTTAAAAAGTCACTTTTTATTTTGTTTTACTTTCTACTTTATTCCTTTTTCTATGCTAAAAAAGAAAATAAAAGAGAAAGTTTATTTGCTTTATAAGTGGCCTATTAACCTCAGAAAGTTGGTTCCCCAATTTGCTTTAGAATTTATATATTAAAATATTTAGTTATAGAGGTAAGAACTTAGTACTACTTATTCTAAGGGGAATTTTATTTATTTTTAATTAAAAAAATTTTATTCATTATTTTCAGAGAGAAGGGCAGGGAGAAAGGAAGAAAGGGACAGAAGGATCAATGTATGGCTGCCTTTCACCTGCCTCCAGCTATGTGCCTGGCTAGAGACCTGGCTTGCAACCTGGTTGTGTGCCCTGGCTGGGGAATCTAACCAGCAACCTTTGGGTTTGCAGGCTGGTGCCAATCCATTGAGCCACACCAGCCAGGGCTTCTAAGGGGAATTTTAAATCCACCATAACCACTTTACTGATTTTGTGCAATGTGAGTAGTATTTCATTTTCTTAGAGTTTTTTAAAAATTTTACTTTACCTCCCTGTATCTCTGTTTCTCTTTGTTTTTATCTTAATATCCTTCATTTGTCCTCATTATTCTCTTTCCTTTAACCTCATTTTTATAGCATGAAATGAGTCCACCTGGTGCGAGAGAAAGGTTAGTTTTTCTGAGGTATGATAGGTTTGCAAGTAAGCAAAAGTAATTATTTTCCACAACTTGGCGATGTCTACAGAAGGACTGGTATTATTACTATAAATTTTCTAAAATGATAATTCAATTTAATACTAGAAAAATCCTATGTCTGATTTTAGAAATATTGGAAACATACACTAAGATCTAAGTATACTTGCTTGAATGAATGTACATACATTTGCAGTGCAGTAATGGTTATATTTTTCTGAAAATTTAATAAATTATAAAAATTAATAATAGAGATCTACAAATGCTGAATTATCTCCAGAGAAGTTGGAATTAATAAAAAAAATAAAAGAATGTAGGAAGTTAGAATTGGCAAATTGACCATCATCTACTTTCCTTTCAGCTCTTCTCCACTAATTATCTAGAAAGGTACTGTCACCCTCAGTTCAATTAGAAATTGAGGAGTCATCCTAGCCTTTATTTTCTTCATTTTTCTCTCTATTACACTCAACACTCCTTTATACTCAACAAGTGTAATATTTACAGTGTTGTGCAAAAAATGTGAATTTTCTATTTCTAATATAGAACTTGATTTGTGACTCAGAGCTTTGTTTGCTTAGGGTTAGGCAACTCTATCTAGGTGTTTTCCAGTAATTTCCATTTAATGTAGTAATTTTAGTCAGGGGGGACATCATGGTGCCAGGACAGGGAGGTGTATATTTTGGATAATACATATATTGCGATTGTTTCATCTAGTGAAGGTCATAAATCCATCCTAGTACAGAGTCAGTTCTCTTACAATAACTTCAGTGTTAGCTTCAAGTCTGCATGCCATCTGGTCTAGTTTCCTCCTCTGCTGATCACTTTGCTGGTCACTTTGCACTGCACTCTGATGGTCTCAAGCAAACAAACTGACTCCTACTCCGTTTCCTCAATGATGGGCACATAGAGTGTTGGGAGTTACCTTCTGCTTCCCATTTTGAGAATCAAGAGCACTTGTGGGGATGGTTGTTCAGTCTGGCTTCTTGTTTGTGCCTATTTATACATGAGCCATAAGCAATAAACTGTTCATCCAGTATCTAAAGATAGCAATATTGGGTGTCCTGTGTTTTACAGTTTTAATGTACTTAAACTTTCATTGATGCCATTGAATTCTGATAATAATAATAATAATAATACTCATACTACTACTAACACTTTTATAGTGGTTAATATTTGCCATGTTATTAATGCTAGAAGTACATTAACTTATTTAATTTTCAAACAATACAATGATGCAGGTAGTATTGTTCTCATTTTGTAGATAAGAAACTAGAGGTATAAGGTTAAATGACTTACCCAATGTTATACTTATTATGTGACAGACTCGGGTAATCCTACATTAGAGTCTGCACCCCTGATCCCCAAATTTTGCAGGGGACCCCCATATGTTCAACTTTCACCTTTTTACTTCTGCCAATTCCTTTGTCATCAATGGTCTAGGAGCTGGTGACAGTAAACTGTGGAGGGACTTAGCACAGAGCAAGTTCCATTTACTTTAAAATATCCCAGCTGACTCTTACCTGAATTACAGCCTTTTGGATTCAGACACCACAGATTTTAGGTCATTTTTAAAAATTATTCTCTTCCTCTTCCTGCTCCTGGTCTCTGACTCCCCACAATAAAAGTATACCCTCATAGTCTAAGATTCAGCCAGTATTAGTCCCATGAGATAAAAACATGACACAGTAATGTTTCAAATTGTAAATTTGTCTAGCACCCACTTACCAAGTAAGTCTAATCAACCCTATTTCCTGTAAATCTATTAGCTGAACCTTTCAAAACTGCCACTTTTGCAGGTTAAAAGTGGTGAGGAGCAGTAATTTCATGTGGTTCAGCCCAGTAGTACTTCCATTTTCTTACAGCCTCACAGTCATTACAGTGATTCAGGCCACTGTCATCTCACAACTAGAAGCCATCACAGTGGTCTTTTTGCATGGATCATCTTGCTTTCCATTTCATCCGCTCCCACTTGTTTACTCTATTTCAGCTAGAGGAAGCTTTATAAAGTGCAATAGTATCGAGCCACTCCTCTACATAAAATGCTCTAATGGTATCTGATTGGCCTTAGTGTTTGTGGCTTGAAAGTCATGTGGCCATATATCCCAGTTCCTCACTGACAGCCTGGGTTTACTACTGCTGCCCCAGCCCAATGATTGAGGGTCCCTCTTTTCATTCTCAGATGTGGCCTGGTTGGAAGATGAATTTTATGATCACCTTATTTATATGGTACTTCCTGATCTGTCCTCTGCATTCCTCTCCAGCCTCATTTCTCACCACTTCATGGCTCACATTTTAAATTGCAATCTGAGCTGTAGCCATTCTGAACTTCCTTGGATTTATGGAGCATGTCCCTCTCTCTGTTTTGAGCCTGGGCCCATGATGGTGTCGCTGCCTTGATACCTTCCTTTTACCTGACTGATTCCTGCCAATTTGTCATGGTTGCGATTATACACTTTTTGTAAAAAATAGTTCCTGATCTCTAGGCTGGCTTGAATTTCCCTGTTTCCTATATTCTTATTTGCTCTGTACATCCCCAGTCAAATCCTCTTCCCACCTGAGCATGTGGTATGGAATCTCAGCGCTTCTGTCCTGCGTAACATTCGTTCCTGTAAGACAGGACTCAGTTTATTCACCGCAGTAACCCCAAGGCTTAATAAGTACGGCTACACTGCTGTTACTAAAAATATACATAGGTGTTGAATGAATTTAATGAGACAAAAAATAATTTTAGGGGGACTTGGCACTTTGACATTTGTTCTTGATTATTTATATTAGGAGATAGATGTTAAGAGAGTACAAAGACCTGTAACAAGGTAGAAGAGAATAGAGACCAGAAAAGAACCACATCTTGAGTATAAAGAAAAGAATGAATGGAAAACAACCTGAGAGGCTTTGAACTGACGTTTTGGACGGACACCATCATTCCGTTCCTGATGATCAGATTCAGTCTGCCCTGCTATTCCCACTTACCTTAGCAGGGGCACTTAGAAAGCCTGAAAGCCATTATATTTTGCCTGCAGTGTGCAAACTTATTAGACTTTCTTATATAGCCACACAATTTTCAGCAAGTGCAGATGGTAATTATGTTTGAATTTGAGAAAGTATTGGACTAAGTTAATCTCTCTTTTATAAAGTTGGCAACAGCTATTTTAAATAAAAACAAAACAGTTTCTGAAAGGGCAATTCAAAGTAAGGGCTATTTAAATCCAATTTATAACCACCATCTTGTTTTGCAAGATATTGCTGTGGGTGGAATTGTGTCCTCCAAAAAGATATATTGAAACCCTAATCCCCCTGTACCTATGAATGTGACTTTGTTAAGGAATAGGGTCTTTGCAGATGTAATCAAGTTAATAAAAGATCCTGCTTTTACTGGGGTAGGGTGGGTTCTAATCCAATATGATTGGTGTCTTTATAAGAAGAGGATCAAAGACATAGAGATACAGGGACAAGGGCATGAGAAGATGGAGGTAGAGATTGGAGTGATGAAGCTACAAACCAGGAAATGCCAAGGATTGCTGGGCACCACCAGTAACTAGAACAGAGGCGTGGAATAAATCCTTCCTCACAGTATCTAGAGGAACCACGTCTTTTGAGACCTGAGTTTCAGACTTCTGGCCTCCAGAACCAAGAGAGAATAAACTTGCTGTTGTTTTAAGCCATGCAATTCATGGCAATTTGTTAGTAAAGCACTAAGAAGCTAATATAGCTTATTTTGAAAGGGTGGGGGAGGAATATGTATACCCAATGCATTTGCTATGAAACGATGGAGATAGACATGGTGCAATGTCCAATACAGGTCCAGTGACTTAGGGCCTTCATTCTTCTTCTCCTGGGATGTTTCCAGCTCAGCAAATGGCTCCCAGGGTTCCAATGGCACTGAATGAGTGGAGGGGGGTCTGGTGCTCCAGTTCTTCAGCTAGGAAGTCACACATGTTCAATACTATTCCTCTGTGTTCTCCTAACAGGTTAAGATGGTACAAATTAAACATAACATCCTCACTCCTAGTGCTCTACCCAGAAAAAATCAGTCTTTATTCTTCAGTTATGAGGTCTTTTCTTTCTTTCTTTCTTTTTCTTGAGGTCTTTTCTTCCTTTCTTTTTTTTTAAATTTTATTTTTGTTGTATTACATCCATCCCCTTTTTGCTCCCCTCTGTCCCCCTCCCCACTCACCCATTCCCCTCGAAGTCAATCCCACCTGTTGTCCATGTCCATGGTTCCTTTATACTAGGT
The DNA here is from genome assembly GCA_004026585.1 of Noctilio leporinus. Classification (NCBI taxonomy): domain Eukaryota; kingdom Metazoa; phylum Chordata; class Mammalia; order Chiroptera; family Noctilionidae; genus Noctilio; species Noctilio leporinus. The sequence goes on from PVIW01006171.1 coordinate 16,912, forward strand.
TCTTTTCTAAGCTGCTCCCCTTCTTTGTGAGGTCTTTTCTTATACATTTATAAATACACATTCTTGTATGGCAACACAGAATATGGTCTATTCTTTGATTAGTTTTGTTTTTCACTTAAACACTATCTTACTGCACACTATGTTCTGCGTGCCCAACAATGTCAGTTATGAGAGCTGGGGGATGGAAACATCCTGGGCCCACACAGAAGAGCCTCTCATCCCCTTCTCTGCCATGTTCTCTGTGGCCTTGATTCCTTTGCACTGAGGCTTTCCATCAGTCTTTGCCAATGGGCCATTCTTGTGGACTTTATCATTGTCCACCAGATCTAAAATTTCTACCTACCTCTTCTACCATTTCTATATTGCTTCTCCTAAAATTCCTGATTGTACTGAAGATTATGTCTTGCTATGGGGATAAATGCAGTGCTGGGCTTCAAAGGTCAAGTCCCACTGATGGACAACTCTTGAAAGTGCCTTATCTTTGAGTCTGGAATTTCCTTAAAAATCCTTTTTGACGGGGTGGGAATAGGGTTTGGAGTACAAATATTAGCTCTCCTGTAGGTCCCTATACTTTAGATATGAGAAATGTGTAGTTTCAAGGATCAGAACATATCAGACCCCAAAACTTATAACCCCTAGGTTACTCAGATACTTCTGTGATACTTCAATAATGTGCTTTGTTCTCAATATTTAGGGCGAATTCAAGATAAAGAACTGGAAAGTTATAAAACTTACATGCTTTAATAAGCTCCCAAATTACTGAAAGCTTAAATCTTGTTTCAACATGAGGAAATCTAAAATAATAATGCAATGTTTCACATTTAAACATTATGTTATACTAGTATTGTGTCTTGATTAATAAAAGTTATTATAGGCTATATTTTGAATATATATGCTCCTTTAAAAAGTTGGTAATTTTTTTCCGAGGTAATGCTGGAAATCAGACCTATCTTATGAGCTCCTCCTTTCTTTTGAGGTAGATAAGATCAATTTGCCAATTAGAAAATCTTAGTATAGTAGTAAAGTTCAGAGTTGATAAGGTGATTTAAATTCACAGATATAATGTTGTAGTATTACTGGTAAGATTGTGAAACAAGTCCCTGAACACTTAATCTCTGCTAACAAAGACAAAATGGAGAAGTAAGTTTGCATGTGCTGAATCTGATTAAGACTGATCCCTATTGAATACATTCGTTCTGTAGTTTTGGGCATAAATCACAAAGTGGCAAAGTGGAAAGCAGCAGAATTGAGAAAGTTCTAAACTGTTGAAATGGGATTTATAGCTGATAATTTGTCTTTACTGAAATCACTAAACCATGCCCTGGTTAACACACTCTCCCCTTACTTCTTGCTCCTTTACATACGTGTCTTTCAAACTTTTCTTGGTAAGACATACAGTGTGCAGCAAAAGCATGTTTTGAGTAGTGACTATACAAACCAGAATTTATTCTTGTATTATTATATTTTAATTATTATATTACTTTCTGTATGAACAACTATAAATCTATTTTTGCCCCCCACCCTGTATTTAAAATGTCACCTGTTTTTTTTTTTCTTTAATACACACACATGTGCACACACAATGAAAATGTTATAAAATGTCTTCAAACAATGCTTAGACTTACTGAATTCAGTGCACTCCAATTTTTCTACTCTATATTATTTTTTTTTTCTTAGAGGGGAAGGAAGAGAGAAAGAGAGGGAGAGAAACATCAATGTGAGAGAAAAACACCACTCAGTTGCCTCTTGTATATGTCCCCACTGGTGATTCAACCTGAAACCCAGCCATGTGACCTGACCAGGAATTTAACAGGCAACCTTCTGCTTTGTGGGATAACATTGAACCAAACTGAGCCAGCACCAGCCAGGGCTATATTCATTATTTTTCATACAAATTTCAACCTACCTAATGAATTTTAATATCTACTTCCAGATTATAATAATTTGAAAAACTCTTCCCAGAGTGTTTTGCTTTTATATATTTAACTTTGTTTTGAGAATAATTGAAAATGTGTTGACTAAGTAATGGACCACTTCCTCATTATCTGTACAGACAAGCAAAACATTTCTGTGCTGGAATCTTTTTTTGAGAAATTTGCCTCATTGCCTGTTTACTAAAGATTTATGTCTGCACATGCTAAAGCTAAGGGAAAGAACACTCTCTTTTTAAAAACTGCAAAAACTGTTATAATAGTTTAAAAGAATCTTATAACTATCCCAGTGAACATTAGCTGTCTTCATATTTACATTGTGACCTCTAGGAATGAGATAAAAAAGCTGTAAGATTGCATTAATAAAAAACTCCTAATGAATTCAAAATTTATAACTAGCATCAATTTTAATACTTAAAATAGTAGACTTTCTTTTCTTTTCTTTTTTTTTTTAAATATAACTTTGCTAATTCTTATCTGCTGTACCTTTATCACTGGTAGTTTATTTTCTTCCAAAAATATGAAGCCAATAAAATAAAATCAACATTCTCTCTATTGGCTAAAGAATGTGATAAGGTCAATCTAATTCTGCCAAAATTTGTTGTACCATTTTTGCCTGAAGGTTTAAATATTACTTTAATGCCAATGACTCTAAAATTCTTATTTTCTATTAACTCCAGCTTCCAATTTTAATTTTCAACTGTTCTTTGGACATTTTTACTCCTATATCCCCATCAGGACTTACAACTTAACATGATCTAAACCAAAGAATTAACCATTCTCACTTAGAAAAATCCCATTCTTTCTACCACCACCTCTACAATCAACTTTTTCTCCTCTCATTTTTTTGATTTCTGCTAAGGATATTGGTAGTTTCTCAAGTGTATGTCCTTAGAGTCATACTAGATCCCCTTCTTTTCTCCTATATCTACCAATGAGGCCTCAATTCTGTTTCTAAAGTATTTCATTTTCATTTACTTTCCCTTTTTTTTTTTTTCCATTCCTACAGCTCACATCCTCATTACTTGTTGTGTGCACGACCGCAGTCATCTCTTGAGGCAGTCACAGGTGCCATTCATTTATATTTCCCATTTTTCTCCTCCTGGTCACATAGTAGGATTACACTCACCCATTTCCTGAAGTTAGGCATAGCTATTGTCAACGAAAGGTGGACAGAAGTACCATATGTAACATATGAGTCCTTTAAGAGCCAGTGCACAGTTGACCATGCTATAGAGACAAATGATCTTCCAGATGGATTCCTGAGTATGAAGGATATGGATCAATGCCTCTCTCCCCCAAAAGAACAAGATTAGATCATTCTTCACACATAACAAGAGGCCTCTTCTGTCTGGGCCCTTTAGCAATAGTCTCATAAGTAAAGTTCTGTGCCATTGACTGCACTTCCTATTGTGAAATGTTTAGTAGGGGTGACCAGGCTTGGGCAAGTCTCTTCATTTGTTGTTGTTTCAGTAGTGATGCCTTGAAGCCTGAGAATCAATCACTCACCAAGTGTTTACTTAGAGCCTACTTGGAGTCTGGCTTGAAGCAGTGACTGAAGAGACTACCAAGAATGGGATGCAATCTTGCTTCAAAAGCTTATGCTTAAGACAAGATGTACTTACATTATGGAGAAATTTAAGAGTACTATAAATGATTAAGTTCTAAACTGCCCTGTACATCCTGTGAATGGAAAGGACTGAGAACAAGGAGAAATCAGCATGGGATGTGACTGGTACAGGAGAGTGGTCCTGGGTCATACCTGGGCCAGGTATCAGTAGACGAGCACTTGGCCATAACTTCTGAAATCAGACAAGAATGTCCTGGATTTTTATAAGAACTTCAGGTTCTTCAAAGCCAGGCAGCCTAAGTTTCAATTATAGCTTTAGTACGTCCAACCTATATGACTTTACTCAGGTCACTAAAAATTTATGCATCAATTCCCTTATCTGTAGAAATGGGGATGCTGGTCATGTTAATGATATTGCTATCTACCTCATTGAGCTGACATGAGGAGCAAATAAAATGGCAGGAAAACAGTAGAACAGGGCATAATACATAATATTTGTTATTATTATATGCACCTAATGTTTTATGAGGTCCTTACTGTTTTCAGCATTGTTATAGGGACCATTTCATTTGTTCTTCACCATAATCTCATGAAGAAAGTTTTGTTGCACCATGTTTTAGATGAAGAAACACTTGGAGAGGTTACAGAAGTTGAGTTTTCATCAATTGATGGAGGAGCTGGTTTTCAAACAAGGTTTTTTTCATACAATACATGAAATTGAGCACTTTACCCCCACATCTGCTGACCCAGGTGTGTGTGAGTTCAGTGCCAGCATTCCATGGAAATAAGGAAAGATTAAGGCCCCGAACACTGAAGGCCGTAACTCAGACTTCTCAGAGGATGTTCTCTCAGATGCATTTCTTCTCCTCCTTACTTGTGTTTTGCTTGTGTGCAAACACTATTTTGTGATTTTTTTATGTACCACAAGGAAAAGAAGGAAAGCCTGGGAGTACTAACATTTAAGGGCGACAAAATTATGAGTCAGCGGAAAAGACCTGCTATCATCTCGACTCCCAAACGTACCCCATATTGGATGGTCTTACTTTCAGTTAATGACCCCACATGCCTGCTCTGGAAACCTCAGAATGACCCAACTCTTTCCTCTAACTGCACTGCTTGTAACCTCTTCAGGGGTCAGACTTCAGTTTTTCTCTGTGTACTTTCATAAAAGACTTTTAAAAAAGATTTTTATTTATTTTTAGAGAGAGGGGAGGGGAGAGAGAAAACAGCAATGTGTAGTTGCCTTTCACCTGCCTCCAGCCACGGGCCTGTCTGGAGACCTGGCTTGCAACCTGATTATGTGCCCTGGCTGGGAATCGAACCAGCAACCTTTGGGTTCGCAGGCTGGTGCCTAATCTGCTGTGCCACCAGCCAGGGCTTCATTAAAAACTTTTAACTCATCTTGTTGCTAGCCTCTTCTTAATTTGAGCAATCTTCCACTCTACATGAAGTCCGGAATTATTTTCCAAATAACCAAAGGTTCTATAACTTTTTCTTTTTTAATTTTATTGTTGTTGTATTACATCCATCCCCTTTTTCCTCCCCTCTGTCCCCCTCCCCACCCACCCATTCCCCCCAAAGTCGACCCCACCTGTTGTCCATGTCCATGGTTCCTTTATACTAGGTTCTTTTCTGTAACTTTTAATTTCTCAATTTCCACTCAGATTCGTCACATGCTCTTCACCAAGTTTAGAAAGGCTTTTCTTCACAGTTTTGCTTGGCAAACTGTCATCTATTAAGACTCACCGAAAATGATGCTTTTTTCCATGAAAGTGGGCACTCTACTATCATCTTGATATTAAATTCTTTTTTATAACTGTCTCTGTAATAGCCCTTATTATAATCCTTAGAGGTAAGCCCTACAAGATCCACTATTTTCTTGTTTGATTAACATATCCTTATTCTTGGTCCATGGTCACTATTCAATAAATACTGTTGAATAAAAAAAGCCTGCATCTACTTATAACATCCTTTTCTTCAAGTGGCTTTGAGTTTTATAAGGGTTATAATACCTTTGTAATTAGCAGAGTATCTGATACATAGTACAAAACTGAAATGTGAATAAACAAAGAAATACATGAATGGTTTAGAGAGAGGCAGAAAAGAAGCTTCCAATATTGAGGAAGTCTACCTAGAGATAAGGGGGCAGGTGGGCATTGTGGTTTCAAGTTCACAGCTAAGTGTCAATCAAAAGCTGAGAGGAAGAGTGGGTCGCCAAGGAAGAAATGATGTTAGCAGTTTCCATTAGAGACTAGAATACCTAGTCCTGCATTATTTTACTAACTCCTACTTCTCAGAAGACAATTAGCTTAAACATTACCTCTTCCCCAAAACAAGTGCCTCTCCTACGCAGATTGAATTGCCCTTCCTGGTTCTCCCTGAACACTCTGAGCAAGCCGCCGCCATGGCTTCGAAAAAGACTTCTCTACTCTGTTTCTGCTCACTCCTGTCTGTTCTCTTCACAGCAGTGAGAGATATTTGTGTCTCCTCTGATCTTAGAGTGTACAGTGATCTACCATTATTGCTAAAAAAGAGGCCAAAAAAGCTTCTACCATCCTTACCTGTCATAGGTTTTAGCACTATATTTCACATTATGTTTTGTCCATACTGATTCTTTTGATTGCTTGAATGTGTTCTGTTTTCTCCACTGCTTGAAAAGCCCTTATCTCTGAGACTTTCTGATGCTTTAGAAGATCATTCTCTAAATGATCTTCTAAAATGAGTGAACCTACTCATTTATCAAATTTTAGTCACATATTGCTTTCTTAGAGAATTCTCTTTAGACTGCCCTCCGCCCCCCAGCTAGATCATATTCCCTTGTTGGGATTGGGGTACTGTTGTTTCCTATGCTTTTTCTTTTTAGCACTAACTGTGGATTATACTTGTTGACTGTTGTTAGCATTAGGAGAAAAATTATTTTTGTTTTCCTTGTTTTCTCTCTGCCTCTCTCTTTCTTTTCTCTCTCTCATGTTTAGCACATTGCTTGGTACTGATTGACAGTGATAAATATTTGTTAGAATGAATGAATTTTGAATGAGGGAATAAATGGATAATGTAGTCATGAAAGAATGAAGACTATATCACATGAATAAAGAAAAATGTATCATATTTTTATGGTTAATATTTTGCTTACCTCCATGGCTAAAACCAAGAGTGACATATCATGAAATATATGTCATGAAATGACATGAAAGCCCTGGAATCAAAGGGCTTACCTTAAATATGCAGAGTGTTATTTTAAATATTAATTAGAGATGTTTAGTATTTTTAGGGGACAGACCATATACTGCCTAAAAGAAGAAGTTAAGAACAATAGCATGGAATAAGCTTGGGACTTGTAAGATAAGTTTCTTGAGCAGAAGGTTTTCTTTGGGCAATGGTGAAAATAAGGCTTGCTGAGGTAGAATGAATGGAAAGCCTTTAGATTCAGGAAGAACAATTTAGACTTTCAACAAGTACTGACTTAATGTCTATTAGTTATCAGCCATGTAATACTACATGCTAAGAAAATTAAGGTACAATGAGTTGAAAAAGATTTATTACGAGCTCTTGAAAATCAAGTACATAATCAAAGTTTGTGTTAGGAAGATTCATCTGAGAGCTTTTGAAAGATGGATCTCGGATAAGGAGGAGGTATGTTGAATAAATATGAATGAATGAATCAAATAAATAAATGAGGCATGCTTTTTGTGATTATTCTGTGCATCCTCATTTAACCCAGTTCTCTTGACTGTAAAATTTCACTTTTTATTTTGCTGATTCTTTGGTTATTTTACATTCAGTTAAAGAGATTTTTAAAATATAGTTTTCAAAACTCAGAAATAAATAAATAATGTGAATCAATAGATGAGAGCTTAGAACTGAAAAAAGAAAAGAAAGGAGTATATAAGTGAGAAACATGATAATGAGTTTCATTAACAACTCACACCATTAAAAGCAAACACGTTCTCATGTGGTGGGTGGTAGTTTTATTCTCTGTGCCCAGCGTGCTGTAATCTACTGATGGTGATTTTTCAAATCTACCCATGTAGCCAAGGGTCACCACATAACCCACATACACCTCTGTCCCTGAGAAGTTCAGAAGAAGAAGATGGAGGACAATGCTAGCCCCTGTTAATCATGGTTTGAAAAGAACATTGCTGAAGAACACTCTAAATTTAGCTATGGTTAAAGTGCTCCAACACAAAAGAGCAGCAAGAAACAATCTCATTAAAACAAGCTCAGAAAACAATTCCAAGGTATATGATTAAAAGCAAACCAAATAACTGAATCCCAAATAGTGTGACCTTCTCTTGACTTCTATTTTTACAGCCCTACTTATCCAAGTTTTGAACATTAAGCTTTGTTCATAGCCATAACCCTTGTGATTATTCACCCAACCCATCTATTGTTTTCTCCTATTTTTAAGTTCTTTTAAAAGAAACTTGAAAAAAATCTTTATCAACAAAGGTTTTCACTCAAGTGCTTTTAAAATAACAGTATGTCTATGGTTGTATTTAAAAGTGTCGATTCTATTGTCATTTAAGTTACTGTTTATTGAAACTTTGTTGAATAACAGAAAAATTCTTTTCTTCCAGTTCACTTTAAAAGGAAAATAATAAAAAAAAAAAGTCAGCAGCTGGAAACGCTGAATAGTTATCATTTTTATTTAATTTTCAGAACTATGAATTGACTCATTTTTTAAAAAAGATTTTATTTAATTATTTCTAGAAAGAGGGGAAGGGAGAGAGGCAGAGAGGGAGAGAGACATCAATGTATGGTTGCCTTTCACCTGCCTCCAGCCACAGATCTGACTGGAGACCTGGTTTGCAACCTGGTTATGTGCCCTGGCTGGGGAATCGAACCTGCGACCTTTGGGTTCGCAGGCTGGCGCCTTACCCACTGTGCTACAGGCCAGGGCTGAATTGACTCATTTAAGTAGAAAAGTTTGCATGTGTGTGTCAGAACACTGTTGTGGAAATTAAAATATTTTTCTTTCAGTTGTGTATACTCGGAAGGACAGATTTCTTCTAGTTGATGCTCCTGGGGGATAAAAATAATTAGTTTCTGTAGAATTCTGTAGACTAAGTTGCCTAGTTACTGCTTTTATAGAACAAACCAAGTTAAGTTAAGCAAGAAATGTCTTGCTTGGAGACCTGGCTTGCCAACCTGGTTATGTGCCCTGGCTGGGAATCAAACCTGCAACCTTTGGGTTCACAGGCTGGCACCTTATCCACTGTGCCACCAGCCAGGGCAGATATGTCTTTCTTAATGGTTTTTTTTTTTTTTTTTTTAATATGAGGTCTGTCCCAAAAGTATTGGCCATACAAACTGTTTTAATCATGTTGACATTGGCTCAATACTTTATATTGAGATTGGCTCAATATAATATATTATAGTACATATATAATATCTGTGTATCATAGAACATATTGAACATTATCAGTTTCACTGGTAACTGCTTTGTCTACAGGTAAGCCCAAGTACTTACCAAAGGGAACTTAGTTAGGGCAGGTGGCTGGGCTAATGGCAGGTGTGGGAGCTAAGGGACTGTCCTGGTGACCTGTGGGCAGAATGCTGCTAGACTGCAGACCTAATTGGGAGCAAAGCTGTTTCTGCTAGATTTCTCAGATGGAACTCTCATTATTTATGCATACATCACATTTATACATACAAGGGGGGACCCAAAACACAGAATTTATTTGTGAGAAAAATATGTACTTATTCTTACATTCAAAGTTCAGTCAGCTTCCCCCAGACTAGGTAAATTCATCAGAATCTCTGGATCTATGTCCAGAAATGGGCATTTTAAACAAAATCCTTATGTGCACTCCCCCAAAAAGGCAAGCCACAGATCTAGACGTTTATAGGAAAGCAGGTTAATTTTCGCAGCATTGGAGGCTCATTTGAGGAAGGCCCGGAGTGCTGGCAAATATTTGTCACACAGCAGAGCAGGCTCAGGAAAGATATACCAGTTGTCTTCAAGCATCTGAGAGGAGAGAGTAAGAACTATATTTATAACTTGTTCCTGATTTACCCTAACTCTTTGTTGAAAAAAAATGCAGTTTCATAGACTGAATTGTGTCTTTTCTCCTTTAGTAACCATTGGTTGGAAGTTTGAATACCTTAACCCGTGAAACAAAATGATCTCATAGGGCACATTTGTTAGAGTAAATTTCTCACCTTTGGAGTTTTTAACCAGCCTAGTTGCCATTAGACTGACCCACCAGTCTGCCTGCTAATCCCCCTGATGCATGGCATCCTGATCCAGCAGTGAGTGGAGAACAGCTGCTGTTCTTACTTCATTCTCCTTCTTGCTGTCATAGCACCCAGGTGCCAATAACGGGGTAGACATTCACATCAGTAGCAGTTATTACAATAGCTTGAACTCAAATCCCTACTCATTTTCCACAACAAAGTGTAAATTTCAACAGTGGCAGATAACGTTAAATATTTAGAAATGTAAATTATTTCAACAATTGCGTATTTGCTCAATTCTGAAGCCCGGATTCTAAAGGCAGGTGCGAAGGTACCGTTGTAGCTCTGCTCACTTCTGGGAGTTCTGTGGATAAACCCACTTCCCAACTCAATCAGGTTGTTGGAAGAATTGTTTTATGTTTGTAGAACTGAGGTCCCAATTCCTTGGTGATTGGTGGTCAGAGGTCATTCTCATCTTTTAGAAGCTACTAGGGACTTTATGGCTCATGTCGTCTTATCACCATCCTCAATGCCACCGATGATGAACCAAGTCAAGCTTCAAGTCCCTCTTACTTTCTCTGCTGCCACATACCTGTGCCAGGTCTTTAGTTTCACAGCTCAGATATTTTCATTGTGCCGCTCTTGGTATAGCCAAGGTCCAAGAAACTAACAAGAGGCTAAAACAGAGACACAACTAGCTTACATCTCTGTAGAGCTTGAAAGTTTTAATTGTGGTTGGTTTTTAAGTGACTGGGACATGTATCTGAGGGTTTTGTGTATACACAGTTATTTGTGTGGGATGATTAGGTCGTTTAGTGTTGTTGGAAGATTCTAAGATGGCTCCCATATTCCCAACTCTGGGAAGCACATCTTATATAATCACTTCCCCTTGAGTGTGAGAGGGACCCATGAATTTGAAGGGATGTCAGTCCCAGGGTTAGGTTCCATTTTATGACAAAGTAGAGGGAAAATTATAGGGAAAAATTTAGATTCCTAATTAGATTACCTTGAGTTAATAAGAGATTATCACAAGTGACCTAATCAAGTGAGCTAATAAGAAGGCATCTAGAGGTGAGAGGAGTCTGGTGCTGGCCTTGAAGGAGCCAATGGCCATGTTGCGAAAGGGTCACATGGCAAGGCATGTTGGGGGTATCTAAGAGCTAAGAATAGGCTGTGTGGTGGGTGACTAACCAGTCAGAAAGCACCTGGAACCAGCCCTGTGAGACCCTGACTCAGCACGAGATCAGTCTAAGCTGTGCCAACTCTTTTAATAATAGATGCATATTCTTTTAAATGACTACATTGGTGGTTATTTGTTACACAGCAATAAAACCCAAATACATCAGGATTAAAAAATCATACTACCAACCAACAATCCATTTTTTAAACATTTCACATTTTTTATTTAACACATGAAACTTCTATATATGTGGTCCATAATTATTGATTTAAAAGAGGATTGAATGATAACAGAATCAAAAAGTTTATACACACACACACACATACAAACTTGTCCTACAAATCAGCATCCAGCTTAAATATTGTCTAGTTTTTCTTATTGATAATTCTCTGGTAACATTTGATAAGTATATGTCTCATTGAATACTACAATTAAATTATTTAAGAAGCTTGAGATACGTACTTTTAGACAAAGGAAAAAGAAAAAGAAAATGATGATTTATTTTTTCCCCAATTCATGGCATTTAATTATCATGTAATTGTCCGCACTTTCTGTGGTTGGTTAAGTTGTTTGCCATCTAGCTGAAAAGTAAAGTGTTATGTCATAAATAGCTTGTGCAGTTGTAAGCATATTAATTTATTTTTCACCAGTTTTTAATTAGACATCTATCTTTCCTGTGTTTACTAGTATGCTAGGTGTGGGGATACAAAGGTAAATAAGATTCCTGCCCTATATAGAACCTGTTAGTGTAATGTTGGGGAAAGAAACATAAATGCACCAAAGTATTTTAGCTACCAGGTTTACACATTTTTCTTTCTGCATTATTTGGATTTCCTGAGTCTTCAGTGATTCCCATTTTCATCTAAGGTTGAGTCAATTCTTCCATTCAAATAGTTCCTTTTGTGTGTATTCCATGTGTAAGAAAATAGTGAAATAAACAATGAGAACTAATGACATTGAAAAATTCTTTCAGTGTGATCTCAATTTAAAAAATTTTTTCATATGTGAATATAATCTATATACAAAAAGAAGTTGGAAATAACTTACTTACAAGGTTAACAAGTTATATCCCTGATGAGATTGTGGGTAATTTGTTTTTAAAGTATATTTTCCTTTACAATAAGCATGTAATACTTCTGTAACAAAAATAAACTTTTTAAAAATAGAAATTGCATTAAAATGATAGTATGGGACAGTGTTCTTTATTATTACTTTTTTGCAACTTGATTATAATGGAAAAGATTAAGAGATTTTGAGGGATAAAGGGAGAAGTTAGCCTGAGTCAATTTACAATATTATGAAGGAAAATGCCTCAGTATCATTATAATCTGGATCTAGTGAGAAAAAAAAAAACAGCAGGGAACAAGAGGCTATAAGTCAAGACAAAGTTAAAATGTGAGCCTCTATTACTTTGGGATGAGTTCTAATATATTTTAATCTTTAACACATATATGCAAATACTATGTAGATAACTGAGGGAATTAAAATTTTAAGAACACTTAAGTACTTACGATATAGCAGGTACTGTGCATGACGCTAAAACTATTAAGATGTAGTAATGATCGCTGAACTCAAGTAAGTTGGCAAAAATGGATAAAGCAAAGTATAACGTGATGTGAGCTTGCCAGTGAATTTGAGGGCACAGAGAAAGGGGATAAGGGACTGCAGCCAAGGAAGAAGCTTTGAGGTTGATGCTCCAGGAAGCATATGCACAAGGCAGTAGGGGGAAAGGCAATTATTGATCGGTTAAGAAAAGCGATGCTCTAGGAAGCATCATCAGGTCTAAAGTAATTCATCACAAAGGAGCCAGAAAGGAGTACAAGGGCTGGAAGATGGGTGAGGAGCCAGGCAGAGCAGTGCCTCGGTGGAGGCTGTGGGCAGAACCATATCCCCATGTTCCTCTATCTAAACTGTAGTAGTACTAAAACTACTAGAAGTCTTTTAAACATTTTATTTACTTAATTTCTAGTAGAAAGTTGTTAGCTTTCCAAATATTGCCAAGTACTTGGACAATCAGTGACAGGTGAGGAGCCACTGCTGGGGATTGATTGGGGTGGGCTCCAGAGCTACACTGCCTAGGATTGATTCCCTGTCACTTGATAGCTGTGTAACCTCAGGCAAGTTACATAACCTCTCTCGGCCTTGTCTGAATATTAGGGTTATAACAGTACCTACCTCAGTGTATTGTGAGGATTATATATACATATATTATGATATTACTATATGTTCATATATATAGATATGTAGGTATACATGTGTAAGGTACAGAGCAGCGTCTCTGACACAAAATAAGCACTGAATTAAATATTAGATATTATGACTTAGCTCACCTGAAACACTCAAATGGCTTAAAACTGAGGGTATGCAAAAATAACACAAACCTCAACTAATGAAATGTTATCGGGTTTTGGGGTATCTATGATAAAGATGAGGAAGGGTTCTACTGCATAAAATTTGAGATTTATCAAGCTGTTTCAACAATAATGTGACTTTGTTGTTGTTGTTATTTCCATCAAGCCAGCAAAGTATCAACTTTGGGATTGGTCAGGTATGAATCTAAACTGTACCCATCTACTTGCTATTTGACCTTGTGTTAGTGTCTTTAACTCTAGTTTTTAAATCTATAAAATAAGGTCTTTTTTCTTGTAAGATTTTAGATGTGCTAACAGGTATGAGTAACTAGCAGTTGCAGGGACAAATCCTCAACAAATGGGAGCTGTTATTAAAAGGAAGACATTAAAGGAGATATGGCATGATTTCCAAATAAAAGCCTTGGTTAAATATTATGGGGAAAAATTCTTGATAAGAAATATTTTCCCAGCATGATACCTAAAATTAGAGGTATTCATTTATAATGTGTAATGAATCATTTTAAGCAAGGTTACTTGTCATACCAAGCAAATCCACTGAAGTAGAGTTTAGAGTCTGAATTATAAAATAATCTACTGTGATTACAAGGAGTGATGCAAACCCAAGGCGAGAGATAGTGTCATCCAAGTTTGTTCTCCTGTACAGAGGGAAAAGAGAAAAGCTTATTTTCCCAAAGCTGTTGATAATGAATTGAACTCAGCATGCCTCAGAAATGCTGACTACCCATTTTGGCTTTTCTATTAAATTTTTTTCATCCATTTTCATTTGATTTTTTCTTTTCTATTTCTATATTTCATAAAGAACCACAAACCTCAAAGCTATTTAAAAATCACTTCAAATCCTAATAATTTCATTTTCTGAATTGGAATAAAAACATTTCTTGAAACATGGAAAAGTGAATGTCTTCCCCATAGTGCAATGTATTATGACAACTCTTAAAAATTCACTCTTGTATTCTAGTGTTTGTGGCAAGCTGGATGTTAGCTAATGGGAGTAGAAATTAATTTTGTACATTATCAACAAATAATTTTTGAGCATCTGTTGTAAATAAGGCACTGTATTAGAAACTTGAGCTCTTAATATTGTTGAGATGTAATTTTAGCCATTGAGAATCTCAATTTATTGATAAAATTTATGGAGAAAATAGGCATTGTAACAAATTTTGTTGAATTTAACAAAATTACCCAGAATGCAATTGTATCTATGTTTGGGAGATGTTGAGTTTTACAGTGGGACACCTGGCATCACCCCTTATAAAATAAAAAGATCACTCTTTTGTATTAATGGCCATAATAATCAACAGCATATTTGGATACCTTTTATATGTTGTTCTAGATTTATTCATAGAATTATGTAAGATGGACAGTTTTTCTTATGTTGGACTTCAGGAACAGGTGTTAGAAATCCAAATTTAACCTCTGTTGACCCCTCTGTTCATTTGTCCAGAGGCTACAAAAAGCCTGACAGCTGTTAGAGGGGAGGGCATTGGGGGGCTGGGTGAAGGTATTAAGCAAAGGAGAAGGAGGAAGGAGAAGGAGGGGGAGGGGAGGAAAAGGAAGAAAAGAAAAGGACAGGAAAGAAGAAAGAAAAGAAGGGACTAGAAAAAAAGAAAGGAAAAGAGCCTCATGGACCCAGACAGCACTGGTGACGACCAGAGGGAAAGAAGGAGGTGGGGAGGTTGAAGAGAGTGAAGGGAAGAGAAGTGGCGAGGGAAGGAACCTTGCTTTTGGGTTGTGAACACAGAGTACTATGTACAGATGCTGTATTATAGAATGGTACCTCTGAAACCTATGTAATTTTATTAATGAATGTCACCCCAATAAATTCAATTAAAAATTTCAAAACCCTTAATTAGCCACCTGTTGACCGAGGACTGCAGTTCCTACATCAAGTCTCTCACCCCTCCTCTCAGCTTTCCCTTTATTGTCTTTAATGTCATTGGGCTTTCTCTACAAGGTGTTTAAAGGGGGCCATTAGCACTTTAAATCCCAGGGAGAGAAAAACCTCCTGAGACCACTGTTCGTCTCCAACTGCTCTGAATGGTTCATGTGTCCAGCCATGCGTTGGAAGGGACCAAGGTACCTCGGCCAGCTTAGGTTACATTTTCTGAGTGTCGGATTGGTGGAGTTGCCTCCCGTTATGTATGCCGCAGTTTGTGAATGACAGCTGGGATTGGAACCCATGCTACTTCTAAACAGTCACTCTGCCTTTCCTTGAAGTAATTTTCAATTGAAACTGCTTCCTGTTCTGTTTCTGTAATATGATAGGAAAAATCTATTATCCTCACTTTTAACTAAAAGCAATAAAAAGGGCCCTGTACTATTTTCTTCTCTAAAAAAAGACAACACTAGTTTTTACACAAATTGGATTTCATTAGTAGAGCTAATCTTTAAAGAAGAAAAATATTGTTTGTATAGAAATACTAGAATGCCTTATGTTATTTAATGCCTTCTAAATCCTCGTAAAAAAATACAACAAACCTGTGC
Organism: Noctilio leporinus; assembly: GCA_004026585.1. Lineage (NCBI taxonomy): Eukaryota > Metazoa > Chordata > Mammalia > Chiroptera > Noctilionidae > Noctilio > Noctilio leporinus. Next base: position 32,626 of record PVIW01006171.1, read on the forward strand.
CTGTAGAATGTTTATATATATGTGTGTGGATATGGATCTACATATATGTGTATGTATCAGTATATGTATATGCATGTGTTATATACTGTGTGTGCACGCAAGAAAAAGAGAAAAAAAGAGTATAATGTTAGTTCATTGAGGCACTATGATATTTGGTTGAATGTTTCCTTTTCTTTTCTTCCACACCAATGAAAAGACAATTTTGCTTGTGCTGTTAAAGGAGCTGCCCCCTTTGCCTCTTTTCTGAGGGTAATTTGAAAAGAAGCTCATTTTCTCAGTTATTTCTGGTCAAAACGACAATCCTCCAAAAGTACAATTTGCATCACTTTAGGTATGATTTATTGGCAATATCCTTTAAATGCCGAATTCCAGTTAACTTAGTTTGATCTGCAAGAAGTTCCTGCACCAAGTTATAGCACACAGGGTAATTTTTGTTAATAGTACAAAATTTCAGTTTCATCGCTTCTGCTTCAGTCGTACAGGGGTGTTAGATGGAGATTGTTTGAAAGTAAACTTGAGTTCCAAAGTTTGTTTCTTTGATGAGTGGATTATTTCATAATTTCAAAAAAATGTAGCATGCACATTGATGATGTTTATTTTGAGTATCAGCATGTTGTCATTAATAGTAGTAGAACACATTCATAACGAAAAAATATGAACTTCATAATGATGCCTTATAATATTACTCTTGAAGGTGGCTTTTATTTTAGCTATTATAAAACAGAAAGAAACATCACAAAGCATTAAAATACAATATCTATTGTCATAGCAGCATACCATTAAATAAAGTGAAGGCATGAATATTTAAATTAGGATTTGTTTTTTATGCTATATTATTTCAGGAAGAAATTGCAAGCTCTGAAAATTTTCTGAGTCTTAGTGAAAGAAGATTCTGGTTTTCATAGATCTTTAAAAGGAATATCTGCATCAGCAAAAGAATGCTAACAGTCATTATATTTAATTTTGTTTACATTTCTTAAACACATAGCAGTTGTTTTTAGGAGGGAGGGGGTGCTGTCATTTTACATTACTGATTCCTTGATTTAATTTTTACTCTCAGTGCTGGCCTGTCATATGGAATAAATCTACCCTTCAGCAAAGCACTGTTTGTTCAGCTACACAGCCAGATATAATACATTTAAATAAAAAATTACAAATTGTAAGAGGGGCTCTATGTGAGAATTTTAAAGATAATCCTTTGGTTTAAAGCAGAAAAGTATTCTCCTGTAAAACACAAGATTATGTAAGTCGAATCTGTGCATGTTCAAATGTAACTTTCTTTATCATTCTTAGTGTTCTTCATAAGAATTTAAATTTCAACAGCATTAATGAAAATTCTTCAGTGTGTCAGAAGATTATCATGAACTAGATAAGCCTATAAAAGTATGAACCATCTTTTCCAGGGAATACTGAATAATAACATTATTTCACAATGTATTATCTATCTATGGGACTCTTAGTTGGATAGAACCTCTACATTTTTATCTTTTCTTTAATATTTTGATTTCCTTCTCTTTTTATTCTCTTTCTTTCCCTGGGAGACTTTCTCACCTTTACCTTAGAATTTATTTTATTAAAAAAATTAACATATCATTCAGTGCTTGTTTCATGCATGCCATACATTTTCCTAGTTCTCTAAGGGTATTGAAAAGTTTTAAAAGCTTTTATATTATTTTTGTTTTTTCTAAGTTTATATCCATCTCTCTGTTTTCATTTTCATCTTCCATGGTGCATGAAAAATATCTGGTGGAATTCAGCTGTTTAATTGTATTTATACAAGACTAAAATTGGTAGCTCTGTGAGTGTCAGAAAATCTTAGCTTATTAGTGTATGATCAAGTTGTTCTATCGTTGGCAGCTTTCTGAAACCTTATTTTCAGGGACAGGTAGTTTCCAATTTTTTGTCTGGTCAGCATTTTTATTAGGGATGAAATAAGAACTAAGGGTTAGAACAAGTATAATCACACCATTAAGCATGTTGAATTTTGCTTTTCTGTTTTCATGATGGAACCCTACCCTCACCCCTATCCTTCAACGCATGGAGAATGGAGGCTTTCTGTTCAGTTTTCCTGAAAAATAAACCTTGTTGCCCACCAGGTATTCATGGGGTAGTAGTTAGACTTAATGGTGTTGGTGAGGTCATGTGGGGACCTTATTTCGCTTTAAGGACAGATTTTGCAGCTTCAGTCCTTACTCTTGTCTTATAAGTTATTTGATGCCTCAAATTTCAGAGACATCCCGTGGCTCAGCAGCTGACACTGTCCTTTGTGCTGTGGTTTTCTTTCTCTCTCTCTTGCAGACACATCCTCACCCCAGCTTCCTCTGCTCTGGGCTAACACCACTCACCCTGTCTACTTTCTGTCCTCTGTGAATTGCTTGGCGTTTCTCTTCTGCTGCCATCTTTTGTCTAGTTATCTAGAGTTTATATATCTTTTTATCATTTCAACTTTAGAAGGTTTTGTAGGCTAAGTAGGATAGAATGCGCATGTTCATGGCCGTCTTTAACCAAAGGCCCTGATATGGGTACTTTAATGTGTACACAAACAGGATATATTGCTTCTATCCTAATCCTTTTTAGATGCTATGATTCCAAGCCATATGTTTTCAATCAAATTATGTACTAATAATGTTAATCTGTTTGTTTCATTCTATGTGCATTACATTAATACAGAGAAATATATGGTGGCTTAACAGGTATTTCAATTGCATGACTATTATGAGAATGAGCCTTTTGAGTTATTCTCCATTTCCATAGAGATAAAGACAATGAAAACTTAGTCGAACTAAGTTGAATTTTGTAGAAGTTAGATAGTGGCTTTTAATTATTAAACATTGAAGTAAAATTTAGCATGAGTTTATAAAGACAGAAGGCCCTTGAGTAACTTAGCTGAAGACTTCACCATTCATATGATGTGGACTTGTGAGTCCTATGTCTATAAATCCAAATCATACCCAGAATTAGCTTTTAATTTTTTTTATGTATTTAGTTATGTAGATAATGGCAGAGGTAGATAAAAATTATTTCAGATTCACTAGCTCTATTTCTCTTCATTGAAAACACAGCCTTCTGAAATGGCAAAGGGAAAGTTTGTCATGTATATCTTATTAACAAAAGGTCAACAAATACCCATATTTTCCCTCATTTTGAATAAAATAAGTGATGAAATGAGATTAAGCTCATTATTTCTAGAGTCTTTGTTATCTTGAGAATTGTTATTACTTTTTTTGAAAAATAAAATACATGGTTACATTGGGGAAAGAATACTGACCTGAGAAGTAGATGACCTTGTTTTGGTACAGTTCTATCCTTAACTAATGAATATATTCTCTGAAATGTGATCACAGATCACCGAAGGACTAGGTCATCTTTAAAGCCTCTTTCTTCCTGTTCTCCTTCCCTTTCTGCATTTATTTTTGTCTTTCTTTGATTCTTGGTACTAAGACATGACCCTTGCTCTCAACTGACTCACATAGTAGGGGTGGGTATTTTTTTGAATTTGCCAATAACAATACTATATGATCATATTACTACTGTAGAAATGCACATAGAAAACACTGGGGTAATATGGACTATATTCCTAACAATCTTTTTTTACTTAGTAGACACGTATCACTTCCAATCATCTGTTATTGAAATAATATCTCACATGACTGAGATTTTTCACATTTGGCTATCTTTATACCCTATGTTATATAAAATTCACCACCAAATATATTCCACTAAGTGCTTTGTTTCATATTTTTGAATCTTACATCAAAATGTTACATTAAAGGAAACTTTCATTGAAAAAACCTTATGAAACCTCAAAATAATCAAACATTCTTACTCATCTATTTAAATCATTAGTAAAGACAGAACTGTCATTCCAGCTTATAAGCTAACCTGACTTACCATTTTGGCCTGCTCATGTATGCTTATTACTTGGCCAAAATTCTGCAAATTACTAATAAGTACTGTCAAGGAGCAAGGTTAAAACAGGCAGGCTATTGCATTTTAGCTGACAAAATATTTATTGAAATGCTAGCTGTGTGAAGCATTGAGAAATTAAGCAACTGAATAGTTTGAATAGCTTGCCAAGAACATAACCTAATTGGAGGGGCACACCTTCAACATTCTTCTAAGTTAATTTACACATGCAGATGATTTTTATGCTCCATATGTAGTATCCTGGAGGTTGTATTTTTGTTTTGAGCTTTGAATATGCTGATCAACTTTCATAAATAGTGCTCTTAAATTGCTCTTAAAAAATCATCTCTTTTTTTGGAGGTAAGTGGTAGAGAAGAGAAATCATTAAAGACCAGTGTGTGGAAATGTCACTAAATCAAAGGGGGTCAAGTGAGTTGACTATCCTTCAATTCTAAAATGGGCGTGATCTCTGTTATTACTGAAACAATCTGCATTTTATATGATACCTGACGTGGGAAAGGAATGCTTGGTGAGTGGCCAATGATATTTAACTTGCTGTATTTTTCAACTGACTTGTTTTTCTTATGAAGGCAGCATTTTAGTGAAATTGTGTTTGTTTTTCTTTCTGATAGGTTCTAATTGAAGGTTGAAGGTTCATTGCACACTGCCTGGGAATATGTTGTCAAATACAATTTGCCTCTCCCATAGTTAGCATAATTTTATAGGGCAGGGGACTCCAGAGTGCTTAGTTATCATTGTATTTGGCTATTTTATTCATCATGGACAGAATTTCTACAGTGTTTTGAATCTCTACTTTCAAATTTCAGTACACTGAAGCAAATATTAAAGAACATGTTTGAATCTAAGTAACTGAACATTGGCATTCAAATATGCATTATAGGATAAATCTTATGTCTCTTTTAATTATGTTGAAAAATACAACTGTTTTGCTAGATTTTTGTTGTTGTTCTTTTACAGTTGTTCCAATTTTCCCCCATTGCTCTTCCCTGCCCCTCCCGCCCCTGAAAAATACAACCTTAAATATTTTGCAAGTGTGTTACCTGAGATAACGAATGCTATTTCATCAAACTTTCTTCATTTAAGTTTAATAAGAAAAATAAAAATTGAACGTGTTTGTACATTGCCATACCTACACTTCTTGTATAGCTGGACATTTCTGATTTTACTTGGAAAATTGAATATATGTCAGGTAGGTTTGGGTTGCTCGGTAAATGAGTCTACTTCAATGTGAGAACTGTTTTTTATTAACAGATTTTATAAACTGGCTGGGCAGTTTTCAGTTCGGTGGCAAGAACAATCTATCATAATAAACCTGGAACATAAATGTAGAGGAAACATTTATTTCAAGAGTCTATAAGAGGAGTCCCCTCATGAACAATTTATAGGAGAGGGTCATCAAATGAAGCTCAGCACTAGTACAAGCAACTGCAGTAAACGGTGTGCTGTTAAGGTCCTTTAAATCATGAAAACATATACTTGCAAGGATTTATTCATCTTACTCCAAGTGGATACTTTTGTAAATAACAATTGGAAGGAAGAGGTTCTATTTTCTAAGAGTGCAGAGCTGACTATATGTTAGGAAACTAAATAAAGCAGGGGTGGCGATCTCTGTTCTGAGTGAAATAAGGTCTGTTGGACATTTGGATGCAGGGAGGGCTGTGTCAGTATTTTCTTTTTTCTTGTGAAAGTGTGGCAACACTTGTGAAATGTTGATTTGCATTTTAGAAAACACAAACGCTGTTCCATTATATTTAGAATGAAATTGGCCCAAGGATGTGAATTAGCTTTGATAACATTAAACTGCTTGGTTCTATTTATTTTAGTTATTGGCAATAGGTACCTCTGAGAAAGATCACTAGGATTTGTCAATTTTTACTTTACTGTCATCTTGTGTCTTATTTATTTGAATCATTCATTTCATTCTTCTTTTAGCTCCAAGGGACTAACATCTCAAAAGGTAATGAGAAATCATTTAAAGTGTATAGGTTTTTGAGTGTGGGTATTTGTAAAGAAACAGTATCAATGTCAGTATTTATGGCATTTTAAAATTATATTTAAACAGGTTAAAAGTATCTTCTGGTGAGTTACATGGATTTTCTAATGTTTAAAATAATGAATTTTTGAGATCATTTCCAGTATTACTCCTCAGTCAGAGAGAAATATGTGAATCCTTCTGAAGTCTTCTTTTATTCTACATTTTTCATTTTTAGTCTAGAGGTGACAAATTAAAATAATATGCAAAGTCCTATACATCTAGTTCCATAGTTCCTCTTTATGTTGAAATATAGCTAGTTCTTTGGAAGATTAATATGTAAACCTGTTTTTTTCTTTTTGAATGCTTACAAAAATCTGATTATTGTAAAACATTTCTTAGGTATTTATTGCCACTAAGGAACATTGAAATATTTTTGATATTTAAATAGTAGTAGATAAGAAGTATATTTTAAAAGACCTCTTCAATGAGCAGGACCTCACATTGAGCTCAGCCTGGTATCTGAAACACAAATGCTTTGATCTGCTTTTTTGCTAAGTACTAATCTGTGAAATTGTCATAGATTTTAAAATGCATCTGCCTTTATGTTCCTTATATTCTGTGTTAGTATAAATTTAAAGGTTAGATACTTACTTAAAAGCAATTGTGTTCATAGCAGCATTATTTACAATAGCCAAGTGCTGGAAACAGCCCACATGCCCATCAGGACATGAGTGGATCAAAAACTGGTACATTTACACAATGGGATACTATGCAGCAAAAAGAAGGAATTTCTACCCTTTCCCACAGCATGGATGGAACTGGAGAGTATTATGCTAAGTGAAATAAGCCAGGTGGTAAAAGACAAATACCATATGATCTCACCTATAAGTGGAACCTAATGAACAAAACAAACAAATGAGCAAAACAGAACCAGGAGATGGAATGGATAAACAGTGACCAGAGGGGAGGGGTGTGGAAAGGAATAAAGGGAGAAAGAAGAAGAAAGGTCTAACCAAGGAACATGGATAAAGGACCCATGGACATGGACAACAGGGTGGGGATTGACTAATGGAACAGGGGTGGGGTGAGCAGGGGAGAGCAATCAAGGAAATATTGGGACAACTATAATAGAACAAGAAAAAAAGAAAAGCAATTGAATATCTGAGTTAAATTTCCTTAGTTTTCTCAGTAATTTTTGCCTTCTGTGAACAACTTCTTAAGGTCTCTTCTATTGTTCTCTTTCACACACAGGCCCTTAAATAGACTTAAACAGTACATAAGGACAAAGACTGGAAACAAAAGAAAAATAATTTGAACTCAAATTTTTCTTGGGCAAGGCCTCAGTGAACGTGCAAGCTCTTTTAAGAAAGGCATTGAATATAAAAGACACATTTAGCTGAATAGATGGGAAAATCCTTATTATTTTGATTAATGTTCCAATTGTCTCAACACTAAATACTCATAAAAAATATCCATTCACATTTTAAAATGAGGTAAATTAGGAGTAAAGTAGGTCAATGTGCTGATCCATGGTCTTACCTTTCTCCAACAGATGATTCTGTATTCTATTAACAAGAGCAAAGTTCTGTTCAGCAAATAAGATACTGTGATAATGTACTTACTGCACACAGGAAAAGTACTCTTTTGTTTTGACTGTAAGATTGGTTAAAATTTCATGGCAGGCTCATTACATAAAACACATTTCAAGGGCAAAATTCTTCCTCATTACACACTGGAGAAGGTCCAAATTTCAACAACCAACTCATGTGTAGATGGGAAAATGTACTCACCAACTTTCTGCACATTAGCAATGATTTACCTAAGCCCTGTGAGTGTACAGCAGAGACCACAGGCCTGGGTGTCAGGATCCTCTGCTCATTCTTCCAACTACAGAGCTTTTAGGCCTGTGCTCTGCATGGAGGTGCAAAGAGGCATCAAGGGAACATGCATTACCATCTTCCTTGCCACTTACATGTATGTCCCGTGAGGTTTTCTACTGTTAATGAACACATAAATTCAAGCCCTACCAGTTCCCCAAATATAAAGTATTACTAAAACACTGATAAAAAGAGAAATATTAATAAACTCAAATTTAAAAGAAGAAAACAAATATTTTAAAGGCACCAAAGAAAGCCACGGTATTGATTACTTCATGAAACATTTATTGAGTAAAATATCTATTCAGGCACTATTAAATTGAACTTGTGCGCTTTGCCTGGGTGCCCACTTGCTGTACGTTAGGCTCTGGAACCACTGACCACTCGTCTTACAACCTCTGATCCCTGTCTGCACTGAGGAGGTCACCAGAATCTGCAATGACCAATACCTAACGAGCATAGTTGCCAGACTTTTCATTTATCTCCGTGGAGTGTCTGGGATTCCCTATAAATCAGGAGCATGCTTGCACTGGCTCTCCGGAAGAAGACCCCATTCTCTCCCGGGAAGCACAGATGAAAACCTGAGATTGAGCTTTGCCTCTCAGGTTGTATCTCAGTTATTTAGCCTCTGAAGAGCCTAAGATTCCCAGCCCCAGGTCCGTTGCTGCTCAAGGATAAGATCCTGGACCTTGTGACTTAGTTCCCTCCTGCCCAAATTGTGAGGGCCGGTTTCACTCTTTAAGAATCCGCATTAAATGAATCATTCATTTTGTAGGTTTATTGAACCCAACACAAGGAAATCCATTTGAAGGAAACCCAGTCTGGTGAGCAGTTGCTGCTCTGCTGGTCATTGTGGTAGAAGCTTTCAATGACAGAGTGAAGTGGTAGCAACACTGATCCGGGACACACTGGTCCTCTGGGGGCACATGGGTTAGTCAACATATTGGGGTCTAAAGGGCATTAATGTATTTATCCTTCATCCATTCATTCAACAAATATTTTTGAGCTCCTATTATGTGCCAGCCACATTCTAAGCAGTGGGAAAACAAGAGTGTACACATCTCTGTTCTTGTGATGTTTACCTTGTAGAAGGGATGGGGACCAGGGAGGAGAGCCAAACAACAAATAATTTTATGTAGTGATAAAAAGTGAGAGGAGGACAAAACAGGTGTTGTGCTAGTTCATGGGGTGGGGGTCTATTTGATTGGATGTGTAAGTTAGGCTTTGCTAAAAGAGTTGATCCATTGAAGGGTTTTCTACCTCTAAGAGATTTAAGATGCAGGTGTTTCCAAGTGGGCAGAGAAATTCAGAGGCTCTAAGATGTGAATGAATGTCTCACTCGGGATAAGCTTATGTTTGAGGAGTGGAAACAAAGCCATGAAGGCTATTGTACTGTGAGCTAAGGTGTGGGTGATGTGACGTAAACTCATCGACATGCAGGGGCCAGATGGTGTAGGGTCTTGTAAGCTGTGGGGCTTTATTATAAGTTCATGAGAAATCATTAGATGATTTTGAAACTAATACTTGCTTGATACTATGCTACCTACCTGCTGTCTGGAAAACAGAGTGTAAAGAGACAAGAGTTGGAATATGGTGATATTTCTAGTCAAAGACTACACAGAGGACTTTGTCAAGTTCAGTTTCCATAAACTCTGAAGAAAACCACTAAGGCTTCTTCCTCAGTTGCTCTTATTTGTTATGGACCAAGGTCCTTGAAGAGGTAAAATTTGGGGCCAATTAAACAGTTAGTGTGGCTGACACGTTGGCTAGTTGAATAGGGTAAATGTAATGCTAGGGAAGGTGACCAAGGAAAGCTTTTTTTACTTTTTAACTTCTTTGCCCTCCACAGGATGACCACAGCACTATAAAATAATTGCATTTATGCAATTAATCAGAGGTTGAAATTTGAGATTATCACTGATATTCCAATTTCTAAAGGCAATTCACATAAACTTCCAGTTGTCTGATCATATAGTTTAGCTATTACATGACAAGTTTCTATGTAGTTTTAAATATTTGGGTTAATATTTCCTTTTATTTTAAAGCAAATTAATATCATGTATACAGAAGTCATGACAATGGTACTATTTTTATAAAATAAGAAAAATGCAAAGTGCTCAAAACATAAAAAGATAATCATGGTCTTTAGGAATTCTTTGGTATTACCTTGCAGGTGAGTTCAGGTCTAATGCTAGGTGAATAGCAACACCAAATACAATTATAGCTAGTGTAGCAATTATTTTTGATGTCTAAAAAGAGTTAATGAACATCTATACTAGAAAAAAAATCTGGGTAGAAATCAGTGGAAATAATTTTTAATTTCAGGATTAAGTAAATTGAATGAAATAAAGAATTTTACTCTTTGGAGGAAAATAAAACATTTAAAAATATGTTAAAATGGTAAATCACTAGCATTATTATAATTACAAATGATGGAGTTTAATCTTATGAAAGTTGAAATAGTCTCCTTGAACTTTATGTTATATTTTAGCCATGTCTTTTCTGTTCTGTTTAATAATTGATCCTGAAAAGAATGAAGAGTTATGATGACTCTGTTATTCTATAAGGTACTTTAAAAAATTTGTACTTGAGTAAAATATAGTGGAGTTTGAATTTAAGACATAAAAATAGAAATTTAAGTGTGAAGATCCTTCAAATATCCTATCACTTTTGGTCACTCTCTTCTATATTACATGACATGCTAAAGTTAAGAGTCTGCAAGTTTTCTTCAGTGGCATTTGATTTTATCAAACTGTGTAGACGCAATTAAGAAGAGGACTTATTTGGGGGGTTTGTAATTAAAATTAGATGAGTTTCAAAGGTTCAACAGATATAAACAAATTTAATTAAGAGAAAATAATATGTATATTTTTAAATTGCTCAAACAACTTGTCTTTAAAATAGATTACTGAACATGAACAAGTAAACTTGCATTACAAAATAGAAGATTGGGTGTTGGAAATAGTATTCTATTTTATTCTGGTAATTTACAAGTGGAAACCCCTGCCCCAAATCCCCAGAATTATCTTCTGGAGGCGGGGGCTTGTAGTATAGGTTTCCCCCACTAGGTGAGTATTCTAGGAATCCATCTGTATCAGTGTCCCAGCTGGCATTGTTGTGAGAGGCTGCCTTCTGCTTCAGTGAATTTTTTAAAATTTAATTTTATTGTTGTTGTGTTACATCCATCCCCTTTTTGCTCCCCTCTCTCCCCCTCCCCACCCACCCATCCCCCCCAAAGTCAATCCCACCTGTTGTCCATGTCCATAGTTCCTTTCTACTAGGTTCTTGTCTAAGCTGCTCCCCTTCCTTGCCTCTTCCTCCCCCCTCCTCAGAACCCCCTTCCCCCTGACCACTGAAGGCCTATTCACTGTATTCATATATTTGGTTCTGTTTTGCTTGTTGTTAGTTTTGTTCACTATTGTTCTGTAATGGGTGAGATCATATGGTATTTGTAAATTTTTTTGAAGACTCTTTCACCATGTTTGCCCATTTCATGATGGGTGATTTACAAGCACACCTGCCCACACTGTGCTGAGTGTTCGGCAGTTTTTGACCAAAAAATAACATGACTCCTGTGCCTTACCTTCCCTGTTCACCTCATATTGCCCCTAGCAACCTTACTTTTTGTTTCCCTGGATGAAAAAAGGCCTCAGAGAGAAACATTTTGCTGATGAGGAAGAGGTGAAACAAAAACCAAAAACAGCAGAAGCACTAAAAGTCATCAAAATCGATGAGTTCAAAAACTGTTTTGAGCAGTGGAAAATAGGTGTCTTGCATCAAATGGAGAGTACTTTGAAGGCGACTGAAGTGTAAACATACAAGAATAAATACATCATTTTTTAATAAATAAATGTCAGGTTTTTTGGTGTCATCCCTCTGTATTTCCCCTAACGTCATGATGCTCCCTCTTAAGATATGTTTTACGGTTACTGATTGAATTATCTTCCCTTAGCTGATCATTCCTCCTTGGGGTGTGTACAGTTGCTGACTGTTGGTGCAATGACTTAAGTTCTAATTTAAAGTGATGGTGGCCTTTAACCATGAGTGCGGGTAGCTGAATGTGTCTCTAGTGAGAGGTGCTAGTCCTCTGCGTGTGTCTTGAAGCAGGCCTCATTTGCAATTGGGCTCTTGTGTTGATGGCCACGTGGGAATGTGAGAAAGGAAGCCAGCTTCTGCTTTCTGCGCCGGCATGTGCTACCCTGTTTTCCTGCTCTGCACCAGGCTTTCATCTGTCCCCAGAAGATTTAAGCCCCTGTGACATTTATGGTCACAAATTGTCCATCTCCTTTGCCCTCCTGTGCTTGGCACTGAAAAGGCACAGTGTAGGCAGAGGGGGCAAAGACTATTTTCCTATGTAGCAGAAGTATTTTAAAGCATTTTGTTACTTATGTTTATAATTTAACACAATACCTGTAACGATAACTTAAAATTCAACACATCGTTTTTGCAGGTGGTTATTAATATCTGCCTGTACTTAGTGTTGCAGGGATAAACGAATATATCCCCCGAAAATGTGTAATCTTATTATGAGTAGAACTTTTTAAAAAATGAATGTTTTCATAGAAAGAGAATTAATAATTAAAAGCTGATAAGTCAGCTTTTAGGGAATTTAGGCACATAGGTGATGTGGGAATACAGAGAACGATGATATCATTGCTAGATGAGATAATGGGAGAATATTCTAGAAGAGGTGATACTGGTGCTGGGACTTGGTGGGAAGGTATGTTAGGATGAAGGAAGAGAAACTAGAGAGAAGACAGGCAGTGCTCCCACTCCAAGTCTGCAGGAGCAGGGCCTGTCGCAGGAACTTGGTGTGAGTGGGTGACCAAAGGGCATTCTCAGAAGCAATGTGCTTGCCTGAGGGAAGCAGTCAAGATCCTGGAAGAACCTTGACAAAGATGATGTCATTTCAAGAGAACTTGAGCTCAGCCTGAGGTATGGTGTGAAGGGAGAACTGCACCACAGAAGGGGTTTGCTCCTTCGGGAATGGGATGCGGGGGTTGCAACCAGTTTCAGTCAGTGCCTGGCTGCAGGCCAGAGGTGTGCCATACACAAGCGGTGTAAGTTGCTGGGTGTCACCAGGTTGGTGGCTCTGTCCACTCAGGAGCAGGAGGTGGAATGGTGGGTGCACTGCAGGCTGCTAGCAACTGTCCCTTGCTGCGGCTGAGTGATGGGCGTGCGTGGGCCAGGGAAAGGGTTCTGGGAAAGGCACCAAGAGAATTTCCTACACCTGGGAAATGCACATTGGGAGCATAGCAGTTTAGGTGTGAGAGCTGAGACTGGACTGCTGGGCGGTATTCATTACTGCAGGTTTGTCAAGGGTTCTAACTGGTGAACTTTATTAACCACTAGCTATCACTCCTTTCTGTGTTTTGAAGCAAAGACACTGGTGTTTTTTTGTTTTGTTTTGCTTTATTAAAAAAAAACCCTTTAAAAAATCCATATTATTTTTCTGTACATACAGGACAGTTTATTGATTAAAAACACTCAATTTTGAGTCAGATGAACCTGACTTGAGACCCTGGCTTGTCACCGACCTGTACGAGTGGCTTTGGATAAACCTCCAGTTCCACCTGTCTTATGTGAATGATCATGTCTGCCTCATGCATGTTGTGAGTCGTACATTCAGTAAGCCACATGAAGCATTCAGCACGGTGCATGCTACACAGAAGATGTCCAATGGGTGGTACTTATTACTTCACTGCAAATGAGCAAAACTTTTACTCTTTCAATACAAAGTATTTAAGAGTATTAGTATTTGTTGACTCTTTTCAGGGTTTATTGACAGGACTGGGACCAGGTGAGGTGAATGAGATGTGTTGGGTACACAGGCATTTACTTGATCTGAGAGTGGGTATATTCTTAAGTTTTGTGCCCTGGAGTACCTGCTTTATTTCAACATGGAAAAGTACATCTTTATGCTAAATTAGAGAAGATATGGCATGGGAAAGGATGTTTATTGATACATTAGAACATCAGTAAAATTCACTACAAATAAAAATGTATTAATAGTGAAATGATTTTAGGAATACCTTGAGAACAGCTCTAATTCTGAAGGATCTCTATGATTCTCTAATAGCTTTCCAATATTCTAGGAGAAGTACTAATTAGCATCATTTTAGTTGTGATAGTGGTATTTCAGTTTTACTTTTAATATCCTTTTATTCTTGAGATGCAAAATTGCAGTTGTATAGAAGAGTTGATAATATATAGGAAAATAACAAAATAGAAGTCCATTGCTTATTAATTAAAAGCAGTTGCTAGTAAGTTCCTATATTGCAATGGATTAAAAAAAAAAAAAAAAAGTATCCAAGACTGGAAAGTCAATAATTGCTGCCCTAATAGCTAAAGTCATTTTTACGTGAGAAAATCGTAACTCAAAGCCATCCTAAGATGCTACTGATCTCTTAATAGCTTGGCGTGGGTGCTAATGAGCTCAGGACATTAGAGCTTGTTTGAGAGGAAGATTCATGGTTTCTTGGCTGTGCAATATCCTTACCTGTGGCTGTGGCTCAGTGATGTAGCCACACACAGAGAAGCCCACTGATATTAACAGTTGAACCTTCTTTATAAATGTCCCTCTGCCAGTATACCTTTATAATCATTGAATTAAAAAGGATAAGAAATGTATTTAAAAAATTGAAACTTGAGTTGAAATATATTGTTTGGTGCCATTTTCCTTTTTATTGTTTTCTTCAGGACACTCTAAAAAAACATCGTTGATGATCAAACCATGTTTATGGTGTGACTTTTAAGTACTTCTTTAAATAATGTACTTCTCTAGCTATATGGCATAATGGTTTAATTAATGATTGTGTTAATGATAAGAATTTATTGATTTCTTTATGGAAATTTGAGGATGAAGGAGGGAGGGAAAAGGAGGTGGTGAAGGAAGAATAGCAACTGGTTTTTCAATCTACTAAAGGGCCTTCAGATTGCCAGAAGGTCGCAAGTTAAAGTCACAAAGACAAGCAAATATAGAGTTAACCCAATTGCTTTAGCTGTTCCTGGGAATATGTAACAAAGATGACACTACAAATGGTCAGCCACCATGGGAGCAGGTGGAGTCCTTGCTCTGTGGTGACCATGCTGTGGGACCTTATGTCCAGTGCCTACTTCCATAAATGATCCTGAGAATTGCTTTCTAGCACAGACACACATTTCAAGTAAATGCCTTTCCCTCCTCAGTTGCTTTTTAAACTTTGAACAGTAATACTGACCTAGCGCACCAGTTAAAAGGCCTAAATATATCACACAGTGGCTAGCCCAATCAAGGGAAGTAGTTAGACACCAGCCTGCTGTGCACAGCGTGCCAGCTGGCCTTCCCCGTAATTCAGGGTTCTCCCTTCTCCTTACCCCGAAGGTCAACAGGTGACCCTCTGGTTGCTTTATTAAGCTCAGACTTGGTTGGCTGTCAAAGAGGGCACAATGGCACAAAACAGTATCTCTGCATTCTACAGAAATTGTTTGAAATCACAGAATGTTTGCTATTATGTGTTTACATCTAATTTGTATCCAAAGATATGCCTCCATGACCTGTGGAAAAGTCAATTCTGTGGGTAAATAGGACCTTAACCTCAAATACGCCTACCTATTGTTGTATATAGCAATATACCATGAAATAGACAAAATTGCAGAATAAACATAATATCATCTTGTAGAATATAAATTTTACTGAAAGACTTTGATGGGGCTAAGAAAATACTGTTTTGCATTAAAATATATTCAAACTTATCATGGGATGGAACTGAAAGTTTACATGCAGTTTTTAGATAAACTCCTGAAGTTAATATATTTCCTGGGATACCAAGTTATACTCTTCTGCTTATAATGTCTTGGAAGAGTTTGAAAAGCACTCTTCTGGCCTCATTGATTTTCAGAGAAATGAATCAATTAGAAAAGCTAGTGGAAATGAGCCTGTAGATTCACTGGTTTCTATCCATCTATTCATCTATCCATCCATCCATCCATCCATCCATCCATTCATCCATCCATCTGTGTGGTAGATGTGTAGTGAGTAATTCTTATGGACTAAATCCTTTGTTATTGCTTTGAATATAAAAATTAATCAGAGACATTTATGTATTTACCTCTGTGACACAATCAACTGAGACACAATTCTTAAAGTAAAGAGCATACAGTGAAATCAGTACAATAAATCAAACCAGATACTGTAGGAGTATATGATGGAAAAACAACACATCCTTAAAAGACATAGAAAGACTTCCTGAAGGAGGTAGAAACTAATCTGAGATTTTAAAGGATGAGTAAAAGTTCAGGCAAACAAAATTCACAAAAAGGTTGAGGGTGGGCAGATGGAGCAGTTTGTTTTAGGCAAATAATTTAGTACTTTAGCTTATATGGAGGGCCATAGGAGAGAAATTAAGTGACCTGTTACAGGAGCTAAAAGAAGTCTGAAGTGCTTAAAATGTAAAGCATGGAGAAAATGATAGAGGAGAAGGAGGGAGCAGAGAAAGAGTAGGGAGAGGGAAGGTTAGGTGGGGAGCAAGAATCTGGTCATGAATCTCTTTCTGAGCCTTGTTGAAGAGTTTCAGGGCAACCCCTCTGAGAGCAGTGAGGAATATGAATGAGAGGGATCACGACAGGAAAATTCATTAAGAGGTTATTGAGGTAAGTGAAGGGATTGATGGTAATGATCTGAAGTTGGTGCCAATGGAGATGGGTGGGATAAATGGACTGAGACATTTCAGTGGTTCAACTCAAAAGATCTTGGTAACTGATTAGGTGTAGAGTGTGGGGAAGACCAAGGGGTTAGGCATGACACTCAGATTACTAAGATGGTTAAAAGAAACATGTAAAGACAGGTTTTGAGAGGAAGCAAGAGTTTCCACTTGGATTTTATTTTTTCATTTCCAGGGCCTGAGATACCTTTATGCAAGTGTCTAAGCAGTAACTGAATATTTAGAGTCAAAGCTCAGGGGAGAACTCTAACTGGTAATAATGATTTGGGAAATTTCAGTACATCGTTGTAGAAACCCAAAGGAATAGGTGACATTGCCCAGGATGAATTTTTAGATTGAAAGGAAGGGATAGAAGGAACAGTGAAAAGCTTCAATGTGCGAGAGGAGATGCTTTGATTGAGGGCGGAAAATGCAGTTTAATTTTTCTCTTCAGGAGGAGCATCATGAAAACTGATGAAATTAAATGTTATGCAATGTGAATAGTTAGCTTTTGCGAGGAATGTGTCTTGGGACCTTCACATCTGTAAATATCATATGAATCTTCAAGAAATTCTGAGAAGTTGAGGTTTATGCATCTGTGTTGGAGGATATTCTCCAGATATAGCACTTATGAAGCCAATCCATGTGGTGCCCTTGTGGCTAAATGCCAATACATGGAAATAGGTTATTATTTCTCTTCTCCAATTTGGAGTTCCCAGTATGTTAAAACAAGACTACTATATGCATCCAATTAGAAGGCATTATACATATTTGGCTACCTTCTATTTGAATGTACACAGATGCATTTTATCCTGGTGATATCTGTGATGAATGCCTTTTCTACCCTGTAACCTTTTCCACCCTGTAACCTTTTCCTCATGACCACCTTTGGTGAGAAAGAATGTCAATGGCTACATGACCATCTTTGAAGCTCTGTTCTTTTTCTTTTTCTTTTTAAAAAAGACCTTATTCATTCTTCTTAGAGAGAAGGGCAGGGAGGGAGGAAGAAAGGGAGAGAAACATCAATGTGTGGTTGCCTTTCACCTGCCTCCAGCTACGGACCTGGCTGGAGACCTGGCTTGCAACCTGGTTACTTGCTCTAGCTGGGAATCAAATCAACGACCTTTGGGTTCACAGGCCAGCGCCAATCCACTGAGCCACCAGCGAGGAATGAGGCTCTCCTCTTAATGTTCTTTTCTCTTTCTTCCTTTCTTTCTTTCTCGCTTTCTTCCCCTTCTTTCTTTCTTTCCTTCCTTTCTTTTGATTGTTGACCTAAGTGAACTAAATTATACTTATGGTGGTTACATGCTGGTACATTAGCTTCAGTGTTGCTTTTAGCCTCTGCTACTTCACAGGAGTGATTATATATATTTTGCATTTTACCTGAATTAAATTTCTGTTGAGACAAGTATTTTCAGTGTACGTCCTCACTTTTCACAAAATTAATTTCTTTGCAACTTCTAGTTTTACCACAGCTTTGATAAATACTTTTATAGCAGAGGAAAACATATTGAAACAATTTCAAGACTTTCACAATTTTTCTTGTTTGCCTCAGATAATATGGTTGATTTATTTCCTCCCTAGATTGAAAGTACTACAAAATCAATGGTTTACTTTTAAGTGAATCGAAAAATGTATACATTCTAGCTAAGCACCTTTAGCATTATTAGTTAACTTTCTTTTACAGAAAACTTGTTTAAAAACAGCATTAAAAACCATTCCTGAGTTACTCTAGAAGAGGAGACTGGAGGAGCAAGCCTGCAATAAAATAAGTGTCTGGGGTGCCCATCTGATTCACGAACTAGCTAACTAACTGTCTCAGGCATTAGCTAAACAATGTGGAGATTCGAAGCAGGACCTGAGGCGATTATCAATAACATTTGTAATGAATTTTGGCACTTCTTGTGAATAGTTGAAAATTCAAATATTCAGTCTCTGTATGCCAAAAATCCAATTATTCTCTCAGCACACTTTTCCTGATCATTTCCTTAAGCACAAACACTGAGAAAAACCAGACCTGTCCTTTCAAGACACTTGCTGTCTATGGGGAAACAGACGTTAATCAAATAAGCAAGCTAACTTAATTATAATTTATAATTATAAGTACAACATGAGCTTAGGTGAGGAGCGGTGTCCTCACTAGTGTCACCAAAGAAGGTGATCTTTGGACAGACAGTGGTCAGGAAACACTTCTCTGAGACAGTGACTCTTGGAAGACCGGATCTAGGTGGGCAAGTTGGGGTCGCGCAGAGGGTTGGGGAGGTGTTTAGGGGGAGAGCCACATAAACATGGTTCTCCTGGGGCACTCTGGGGACAGCTTGGACCCTCAGAGGTCTCAAAGGATAACTGTGGCTGGGAAGAGAGTTTGAATTAAGGAAGTGGCAGACCACTCAAAGCTTCAAAGGTTATATTAACGATTTAGTACATTATACTAATTAAATAATGTTGACTAGTTCAGGTGTAGACAAATGCATGTTGGAAAGGGCCTGAGAGTAACCCTATTGTTGCAGCTGTTCAACCCTGCTGTTGTAAGGGAGAAGCAACCTCCCTTAGGTGGTTGCTAAGGTTGCTTAGGTGGTTGAGTGGGTGTGGCAGTTTCAATAAAACTTTATTTACAAAGACAGTCAAGGTTAATGTCTTGTATACTTCCTGATTAGATTGATCCTAAAATTACTGCTTTGTTTCCAAGTTTCTGCATTTGAAATGGTGTAGGGATATTTTGGGGGTTCCAGCACTGCATAGTCAGCAAGCATCAATGTACATTGTATGTTAAAAATTGGGTTAAGGAAAAGAAATTAGATTCCTTTGCTTTTCCTTTGAAGTCATGTCACAAGAAAAGCAGCAGGCTGGTTCATCTGCCAAGAGAAAGAACATAGACAACAAAATGAAATGCCAGAAACTGGATTACTAAAGGGGCTGAGTGCTAAGAAAATGTTAAAAAGGTTTCTTGAAAAGCAAGGATTGCTTGGGAAGATGAACTTCCTCAAAGCATGCATTAACTTGCCTCTTGCAAGAACAAACTGTATTACAAGGCTCTGCTCCAACTCATCTGATACACAGCACCTGTGGTCTCTGTAGACAAGACTCTGTACTTGAAAAGTATTGAGTTTAGTGCTCATGCCGCAGAGAATGATGTACTGTCACAAGTGATCAGATGGAATCTGGAAAAGCTAAAAGGACTTTTAAAAAGTGGGTTTGGCTCCCCCTTATAATCATATTATTAACTTATTTGAGTAACTTTCTAAAATGTTTTTATGCTAAAGTGACCAGTTTATAAAATACCGAAATCACATAGTGTATTTAGAAATTTTTGGAATTATAACATTAAAACCCTGGGCACAATTTGGAGAAAATATTCAGGATGGAGGAGGTTATGCTACAATAATGAACCACCCCCAAATCTCAGTGACTTGTAAGCAAGCAACTCTTTTTGAACTCATGGGAAATGTTCAACATATAAGGATCTCTGCTAATCATAGTCATGGATGGAACTGTCATCATCACGGTGTTGCTGGCAGTCATAATAGAAGGAAAGAGGTAGCTTTGAAGCAGTTAAATTCTTGGCCCCAAAATGGCATATATTAATTTAATCTTCTCACAATGCAGTGGCCAGAACTAGTCAAATGGCCTCCACTCACCCATCGTGGGTCAGAATATTCCGCCTTACCATCCGTGTGTCCAGAAAGTAGGAAGCTGGGGAATATTTGGCAAATAGCTCTAAAGACCATCACAGACAGTTTTATATTTGCTTTTATAATTGTTTTATTAATGTGTATCTTACCAACTTTGTCGGGAAAAATATAAGAGCAAGTACCATGATTATTTCAGCTCAGTTTCCTCTACCCAGTGCCTGAAATACTGACTGATACAATGATGGACACAAATGGGGGATTTATGCAAATAAATATTAAGTGAATGAAGCTGTCTATCTAATCTAGTTCTTTAAAGATAGGTCATGCAAGATAATGGGCCCTGCTTGTGATCAAGAGCTTCAGAAATGTGAGTTTTATGTAATGTTACTCTTGAAGCACATGCAAAATTACTACTAAAAATCACAGCCCCAAAGTATCTCTTTGAAACAGACACAGTTTAGAAGGAGCTGAGGCTAATTTTTCTAATGGCCACTTTTTCTCCACTGCAACAGAAGAGAATGTTGAGATGCTGCACACCTGACTTTGGGGGCTACCCTATTGGTTCCTGCTGGAACAAAACAGTCCCCCAATCTTGATGGCTTCATACAAGAAGGGCTTACCTTTCTCACATTACTTGTCCAACTTGGATTATTATGGAGATAGAAAAAAGGGGCCCTGCTCCATATAGCCATATTATGACTGAACCTAAAGGATGCTCAGGAAAATTGCTGGTCACCTTGACTATAGCAGGCACACCTGGTGAGTTCCAGCCATCTCTTTTATACTTTGGCCTGGATGACAAATACCATTTCTACCTATAGGTCATTAGCCCAGAACCCATCATGTAGCCTCATCTAATGGAAGACGTGTCAGTGATGTGGAAGAGCAGGTGGGATGTTGGGAGGACAACACTTTTTCTACCACACATACAATCTAAATGGAGATAACTGAAAGTGTAAACATTTAGGTGTAGTTTTAGGAGAGAGCCTTTGAAACTATGTGGATTTTATGCTGAATAGGGATTTTACTAGAAAGAAAAGTATGTTGAGAAGGGAATAAGAAGCTTGATCATGGTTTGCAAAAACAATCAATGTAAATGATATGATGATAAAATAGTAGGAAAAAGTGCCAAAGAAGAAACAGATTGGTATCTTAAAGTCTGGACCCAATCACTGTTGGCTGTTACTGCTGTTATGTATGGTACAAATCAATGAAGGGTCTTTCTACTATTTGGAGTGCATTTTATGAATTGATGTCAACTGCTATTTATGATATCAAATATTAGAATAGTACAAGAGAAAAATGGTCATTGTGCTTCTAGGTTGGTATCACATACACTATAATTTGGTATGTATTTAAAAATATGTTGCTGGTTGTCCTATAAGTACCTTGATTTTCTGCCCTATATACAACACTAAAAGACAGTACTTTGCACAGTACCTTGGTGATCATAGACCATCAGACTTGGTTAGCAGAATGTCTAGGTTAAATTGTTGTAGGTATGCATGTTAATACTCACAGGAAACAAGAGGTTCTTTGAGATTTAATTTTTTTTTGAGGGACATTTCTCATGGAGCCATGGGTCATATTAAGTTAAGTTAGGAAACTTATGTTTACTGAGTTGTCCACATGTCTATTAAAGGAATTTTGCATCTATAAATAAATAATTTTCCATGGTGCCAGAAAGATAATGAGACTTTTATATAAAAATATTTCTACCAGCTGAAATATCATGATTGTTATTCTAATATTTTCTCCCACAAATACTAAGGAAGCTGTGTGTCTGTTTTAAAAAGTTGAAATAGATATTTAAATTTTTCTTGCTTCCTGAGAACTGTTTTCAACAACAAAAAAAAATGATTTGATTTTAATGTGTATACATTAAGATTTCTTTGGTCCAATACTAATAAAATAAAAATATTTCTGGGATACTTATCATTTGACAAATGTAGTATTTTAAAATTTAATTTAAACTTAAATCAGTGTAAGACAGTGTTTAAAAATTCTTAGTACTTATCTTTCTAGTTACATTGGGATTGCCACTTGCCCCAAACCAAGCTACTTACTCTGTCCCAGTTTTTCTAATTTGGTGAAGGACATCCTAGTTATTTAGACAGCTAAATCAGGAACCTGGAGTCATCTTTTCATTCTTTCTGTTCCTTATAATCACATGCAACTGGTCCTGTAGTTTTCAGTCCGTAGATACAATGTCTGTCCCCAAAATATTGGCCTTGCAAACTGTTTTAATTATATTGACATTGGCTTGATGCTTTAGGGGCAGACCTCATACATCTTGATCCTTATCTGTTTTATTGTTTCTTCTCTAGTTCAGGTCATTATCTCTTTTCTAGCAACTTATTGTGAGATCAAGGCATTGGGTCTCCCATCAGTGATCATTCTATGATCTACACCTGGTAATATTTTCCTAACTAAATGTCTCAGTGGTTCCTCATCACCCAGGATAGAGTACTAAATCCTGAGAGTTGGATATACTTTCTTTCAGAATCTTTTCCTTGCCTGCCTTTCTAGCCTCATTTCTTATTAGTCTACGCAACTTCTGGACCTGAGGCATTAAACATGACTTCTAGTTCCTTTAAAATATCATGTTCTTTCTTTCTGGCTTTCCTTTGCAAATGCCATTCTTAATGCCTTCAACACAGAAACACATTCTCCAGTCCCCAGTTCATCAACTTCTACTCATTCCTTAATTACTAAGGACCCTTTTTGGATGCCATTCCACAGTTCCTAGTAAATTAGGCAGGCAACCTCTCTAGTCTCCTGGCAGTCCATTCCTCTAACATAGCATTGGTCGCACACATGATCAAAATGTTGCTTTACCTACTTGTCCTATTCAAGGCATTTCTCCTTCAGAATAACAACTGTGTCTTCTTTGTTTATTCAGTCTTTTATGCTGAGAAAAAATTTAAAATACAGAAAAAAAATGATGAATACCTACAATCTTCTCTTAGAAATAACTACATTCGACATGCCATGTTTTATTTGTCTTACTTAAAAATAAAATAAAATAGCACTAACTTCTACCTCCTTCTATCTCTATCCTAAGTCCTACTCTTCTTCTGCCTCTCTTAAAGGCAAATACCATCATGGTTTGCTGTCACTTTTCCATCCATTAAAAATACTTAAAAATACCTTAATGTACATGTTATGTATCTATAGCCAATATTGTAAATATTACATACCTATATTTTTTCAGTTTTTAAAATGGTTTTACACATTTCCTAAGCTACCAGCAATTTGATGTCAGTATTATCTCAATATACATAGATCAAAATATAATATTGAGTGAATATGGTGAAGTAGAGTAGTATATGAAGTTTAATATTTATCAATTTTATGAGTAAAAATGGTATACTATTTTTTAAATTAGTAACACTACAGAACTTCTTCCTACCTGGCCATTCAGGTGTTCCTACCTCTGAATTTCCTGTAAATTCATTCCCCATCCCCTCTTCACCCCCCAGAGAATGAGAGAGAGAATGCTCACAGGCTTGAAGAAGAGTAAGGATATTCTAAGATGTATAGGCAGACAGTGTGAGTAATGCCCATTTTATTGCAAATGAGTGGAAGAGGAATAGGATGGAGAGGAAGATGGAAGAACACAAGGCTAAGAAGCCTGGATTTTATCCTCTGGTGAAAGGGAAGCAATTGCTTCAGGGCTGAGTTTTAAAGAATCAGCTTGTGAAGGATGCATTGGAGGTCAAGGCAGGAGGGAGGAGACAATCTGGAGCAGGAAAGTGACTCAGAAAAATACTGCTGTAGACCTGAAAAGAAATGGTAATGGTTTGAAATGAGCAGGGAGAGTGGAGATGAAAAGTGGCTGCACTTGTGATTTATTTGGGAAATTGAATTTCAGTGATTTGAATTTGATCAAGGACAAAGTTAGGTATATTATGCACATAATGAAAATGTTGTTTGGCATGTATTTAATGTATACTTCTGATATTAGTTATTTTCTTTCATTAAACTGAAAATTAAGGCAATCAGATCTTATTAACCATTGTTCTCTGTTAACCATTGTATATACCTAGTGCTAATGCTGGAGAAAGGTACAAGGGAAAAACATCATAATCACTTTTATAGGACTACCTGCATTTGGAAGAGTGTGGTCGTTCTTGCAAATCCCATCCTAACCGTTCTTACCTTTCAGTCTTATTTTCCCATGCCCCAAATATGATTTAACCATTACTTCTTTTTATTTTATTTAGAAAAGATTTTATTTAGTTATTTATTTGTAGAGAGAGGGGAAGGGAGAGAGAGAAATATTAATTGTGGTTGCTTCTTGCACACCCCTAACTGGGGACCTGGCCCAGAACCCAGGCATGTGCCCTTACTGGGAATTGAGCCCTTGACTCTTTGGTTTCCAGGCTGGCACTCAAGCAGCTGAGCCACATCAGCCAGGGCTACATCTTTTTATTTCATTTCGACTCCTTATGCAATGCTGTTGCAATTCAGAACTTCTAACAAAGACCCATCTCTAGCCTGATGTGTTTTCCTGCTCATCAGCTACTCCAGGTCTTGGTTATTACGTATCACCGATTTGAATAATGTCTTCTTGTTCATGGTAGATGTTTGAAAATTACCTCTCTCCTTGAGGACCCATTCATATGTATTTAAACATGAAGATCATTATAGAAAGGTATTCTAAAGTATACTCTCCTTATCTTTCAACTCATTTTCAGTGTTGCAAACACTGCCCTTGTTCGGCCTTCAGGAGACCTCTAAAACAAACACAAGGCTGTGACTTATCAAATTCTACATGATCAAATTACAAATTACTCACACTAAAAGACATTTTCCTATGGAAGAAATGATGTTTCTTTGTAAAGATGTGACCTCAAAGGAATTTTTTGCAATGGGAATGAGAGTCAGTACTCGCCAATCTTACTGGATTTTATCTGAATTCCTCTGTAATTTCATCTTGCTAGCCCCTTTGGATGGCAACAGACATAGTTTAGTGAAATTTTGCTCTGTTTCTTAGTTTTCCTGGGGGAGTAACTGAGGCTTTGTTTGTATTACAAAACAATGTAAGTTGCCTGTATACACCTTGGGAATCTCTTGATTGTATTGAGTCAGAACAGAAAATAAAATAAAGATTCATGAATATTTTAGTTGACTAAAACTATCAGCTTTTTAACCCTTCTGTGTAGATCTACAAATTAATAATTTTATTATGCATTCAAAGTCTGTATTGCTTTATATTCCTTTTATG
Organism: Noctilio leporinus; assembly: GCA_004026585.1. Lineage (NCBI taxonomy): Eukaryota > Metazoa > Chordata > Mammalia > Chiroptera > Noctilionidae > Noctilio > Noctilio leporinus. The sequence continues at coordinate 57,948 of PVIW01006171.1, forward strand.
CTAATGATAATATAAAGTACAGCTAAAAAAATACACCTCTTGGTTATAGCCTGCCTCTTTCTTTTTAGATTTATGTCTATGATGTTAATGGTCCTGAATGTGGAATGGGAAGAAAAGTGGGTCAGATGGTTACTGTGCAGATTGAAGAGAAACTGATCACTTCCTAGCTGTTTTGAAGAGCACTGTTTTAAAATATGGATTAGTCAAGGTTTATAGTGCAGTTATCAGCCTGTAAAGTACCACCATGTAATTTTTAACTATTCAGTGCTTATGGCAAAATTCTGGTCTTTTGATATTGGGGAAGGAGGAGACATTTTGTTGGAAAGTGAAGCAAAAATAGAAACAAGAACATTGTTGGAGGGATTGACTTTCCTTCAACAAGACTTTTTTTACTCCTTTAAAATCTAGAAATGTCAAAAACTGGCAGACAAAAAAAATTTCAGTTGAGAGCCACTTACAATCTGCTATTAATCCTCCAGTGTTGAAAACTATAATAGAGATTGTTAAGCTCATAAAAAACAGAGAACATAGTATGAAGAACCCCTCAAGGACGCATCATCTAGTTTTCTTCATGTGTAACCCTGCCAACTCCCTTCTTCCCACACTAGATTTTTGAACCAAATCTCAGATATCATATCATATAATCTGTAATCTGAATGTATGTATCTCTAAAAAAGAAAGATTCTTTTTAAAAACATGATCTCAATACCATTATATACTAAAAAATAATTATTTTGTTTCATCAAATACTCAGTGCCAATCTAACATTCCCTTTTTGTTTATAACCTGCTATTCTTATATAAATAAAAGCTTTTTATCATTTATTGTTTCTTTTTTTTTTTTTTTAAATTTTATTATTTTTCTGAGAGAAGGGAAGGGAGAGAGGAACAGAGGGAGAGAAACATCAATGTATGGTTGCCTTTCACCTGCCTCCAGCTACAGACCTGGCTGGAGACCTGGCTTGCAACCTGGTTATGTGCCCTAGCGGGGAATCGAACCAGCAACACTTGGGTTCACAGGCCCATGCCTTATCCTATTGTTTCTTTTACCCCAGGTAGAGTTCACACAGGAAAGCAGAATAAATATTTGATTTTCTTCCTTTATTTCCAAAGTTTTCAAAAAAAAAAAAAAATGAGTTGGTTCGCTAGTATCCTTTAATTATAAATAATTTACTTTGTGTATCTTTTTAAATTCATGGATATTTAGCATATTTGATGTGCTTCAATTCATTGTAGTTACTCTTTTCAGTGCTAAAATTATTTCATCCTTGCCTGGTGGTAGTACCTTCAACTTAGCTTCTTAGTCTTTTCAAATCAATGCTCCTTCCTACTTTCTGTGCTTTTAGTATGTCAAGGTTTGCAGAACTGTCTTTCATTTATTCTATGGGAGTCTTGGAAACAGTCATCTCACCAGGGAAACCTGGTTCCGTACAGTGGGAAGTGCTGAGAGGCCACCTGTCAGCCTGCAGGACTGCTCACTGTTAGTAAGACATGTGTCTCTCATTGGCCAAGGATTTTAGGGTTACCACCAGCCTAGATACCTCCCATGATGACTTCTGGTGTCATTTCCAAAGGCCAGACACTCACATGGGAACAATAAGTACAGTAATAGAAGGTACGTATTGCATTCAAAACAACATGCCAAGTACTTTACCTGTGTTAATAATTATGTAATTATCATAAAACTGTAATATATGCACTCTTACCCCCCCCATTTGATCAGATTAAGGAACTGGAGTAAGAAAGGTTTACTAATCACCCAAGATCATATAGCTACTATGGTTAGGTCAGTATTTGAAATTGGCAGTCTATAAGCGTGTGTTTGAGTGTTGGGGTTGGAGGAAGAAATGCTTTAGCCCAACAAATAGTTCAGCGCCGTATGGGCAGTATAGATGATACATCCTCTTACATCCAGGACTGTGCATGTTTACTCGTGATACCCTGATACGAATGCTAGTAGCAGCAACGTTCATTCTAAAAAGTCACTCTACTTGTGGATAAAAAGAGGCTGTAACCTGCAAACAATGAAGTGGTTTAATGTTATAAATGATCAGTGTTCAGTGAAGGAATCTTCCTTTCTAAATTAAACAAAGACCATTGAAAATTCCACTTTCCTGGTGTGTGATCTGCTCACTTCTTCTTCTTCTTCTTCTTCTTCTTCTTCTTCTTCTTCTTCTTCTTCTTCTTCTTCTTCTTCCTCTTCTTCTTCTTCTTCTTCTTCCTCTTCTTCTTCTTTTTTAAGATTTATTATTTTTAATAAATAAAATAAAAGAGGGGTAGGGAGAGAGGTAGAAAAAGAGAGAAACAGCAATGTATGGTTGCCTTTCACCTGCCTCCAGCTACAGACCTGGCTGGAGACCTGGCTTGCAAACTGGTTATGTGCCCTGGCTGGGAATCGAACCAGCAACCTTTGGGTTTGCACAGCAACATTTGGGTTTGCATCATTTCTTTTTTAAAAGATTTTATTTCATTATTTCTAGAAAAAGGGGAAGGGAGAGAGGCAGAGAGGGAGAGAGACATCAATGTATGGTTCCCTTTCACCTGCCTGTAGCTACAGACCTGACTGGAGACCTGGTTTGCAACCTGGTTATGTGCCCTGGCTGGGAATTGAACCAGCGACCTTTGGTTTGCAGGCCGGCGCCTTATCCACTGGGCTACCAGCCAGGGCTTGCATCATTTCTTTATGGTGGTTAAGGACTGAGCTATCCTGCAGTTGTGAGAAAATCTTCGTAGAACTCCAGTTCCTGGTGGGGCTCAGCCTGGGGCTCCTCTCAGCCTTGGTCTCTGATTCCCTTTATTTTGGCAGCTGTTGTCTTTCCAGGGCTTGATTAGCACAAACTGGCCGCTTAATGTTTTCTGAATGAGTGAATGACCTTTGATTGGTCTAGTGCCTCTGTGGTGTAAATAAAGAAAATTGGCTTAACCAGAGTACTCAGCTGAGTGCTTACCTACACTTTTTAGTAAGAAATGGTATTTTATTGATTATGCTATTACGGTGGTCCCAATTTTCTCCTTTTGGCCCCCTCCACCTAACCTTACCACTCCCTCAGACAATCTTCACATGGTTGTCCATGTCCGTGGGTTATACATATGTGTTCTTTGGATACTCCATTTCTTACATTGCACTTTGCGTCCCCATGGCTATTCTGTAACTACCTAGATTTGTAGTCTTAATCCCTTTACCTTTTTGGCTCATCCTCCTGACCCTCCTCCCATGTGGTAACCATCAAAATGTTCTATCTATGATTCTGTTTCTGTTCTGCTTCTTTGCTTCTTTTGGTTTTTTTAGATTCAGCTGTTAGTAGATACATATTTGTTGCCATTTTATTCTTCATATTTTTGTTCTTCACCTACATTTTTGCATTTATATTATTTCATCCTTCTGTTGCAGAGAAAAATGTCACTGACTTAAACTGGAAAGTGCATTTTTCAATTGTATCAGTGTTTCTGTTTTTAAAAGAAAAATCAGAGATTTAGGGTAAATGATCTGTTGGCCTAAGTCAGAGCCTTGGTTTTATTTTATTTTTTTAATTTCTGATTTGCGTTAAGTACTGCTGATAATTTAGTCTGATAACCAACACCTGAAATCTTAGTCCAGCTGGCACACCCTGCGAGCGCAAAGGAAGGCATTTTAAGAGTGGGAACCACCAGTACAAGTTTACTGGGAAAAATGGTCACTTGATCACAAAATAAGCTGCAAAGGCTAAGTCATCCTAGAGCCTATGAATATGTGATCCCGAACAAAGAGCATTTTATTTGTTTTTGGCAAGAAACTTTTTCAGGAAAGAAAACAACATTAGATCAAAATATTTTTGTGGCAACTATTTTACTAAGGGAGTTTCGGTTTTTAAAATCTGCTGAGCCTGTATAAGACTAAGGTATTGGAATAAGATGTGGCACAAATGCTGCTCTGCATTTGTGCTACACAGACAGGGAACCCAATCCTGTATAAGCAGCACCTGGACAATGAAACAGTCAGTTATTGGGATTCAGAAGTTCTTAGAATTTAGATTAAATTAGGAATATGCTTTTCTTTAAGTCTTTGAAGTAATAGGACTGAAAGAAATTTGGTTCTTCACATTTATTTTCTGTGTGGATGAAAATTAAATTTCATCTGAGATGGGCCAAATAAATTAAAAATGAAGCATTTGATTTAGAAAATCTCAGCTATTTCTTCAGGCTAAGACTATTCATTTAAACAAGTCTATTAGATTTAATTCAAATTAATAAGATACTGAATAAAAGTGATATTATCCTTTCTTAGACACTTAACTGGAAAAGAGGACAAAAGTGTTTTATAAAGTAACATATTGAGTTTCTGGAACAGCAAAGGATTATTTGTTTTCATTAACATGCTCTATAAAGAATGGCAATGTTGGTGGTGTGTGGATGTAGGTTGCTTAAAAATAATGATTATCTAGATGTTTTGGTTATGTTTGAGCACAGCTTCTCTAACTCTGTTACATTTAGTTGAACAGATTTACTGATACTTTAATTTAAACATTTTTGAAAGTGACCAAATATAGAGTTCTATTTTTTAAGTTCTAACAATTGAATCAGAGTGAAGAGTATGCATGTGCAACATTGGCACTTATATTAAAAAAAATATTGTAAAATATGAATTATGAGGGAAAAATGCCAAGAATCATGTGAGCTTTAGTTTGTTTTAAGTGAACTCATGCAGGGTACTCATATATGCTCAGTTAATAAAACATTAATTTACAAAACAGCACTCAAATAGTCTGCATAGGCTATGGTAAGCATAGACCTTTGAATTGTGTTGAAATTCTTGATGTGCATTTTCTAGCTGAGACACTAGGCATCAAGACACTTTTTCCTCATGTCTCAGGTGCTCTGTCTTGCTCTGTCTATTATATCTTTGTCTTGCAGAACTGCTCTAAGGATTAGAGATAATATATATAAAGGACCTGGCACGTAATAAGTGTTCATAAACTGCAATTTACCCAATTTACCTTTTTCACTTCACCTCAGGCTTTTTTGCTATTTACAAAACCCATTTTTTTCTAAATAACTTGGTAAATATATATATATTTATAACTTTCTATTTATTATAGCCATTGTAAAACAGAACCAAACAGACAGGAAGCTCTAGCACCAGAGCCAGGATATCTTTGATAGCTTTGTTTCAAAGGAATATTTATCAGGTTTCCACAGCATCAAACATGTGTTTAACCTTTTCTGTGTTTCAAGTCCTTGGCCTGTGCTATTTCAGAAACATATTATTCTCTTCTGCATTTCCTTTTCATTCTCTGAAGAAAACTGTTGTTTAAATTATTGATTATTTATGGGTGACTATTATATTCTAACTCATACGAATAATACAATAAATGGGATGCATGTGACATGCCTTGTAAATGTGTCCCTAACAAAGAAGATGTACATCTTCAAGTATGAATATGCATTTAGAGCCTGACTTGCTGCCCAAGCTCCCAAGTTGCTCTGTGCTTCAATGTCTTACCATGTCAGACCTTACAAATGGACCCACAGCTAGAGGTAACAATGACCTATAGAGTTTTGTGACTGGGATGAAGTGCATTTCTTTGTGGTAAGGTGATTACATATTTATCAGTTTGCCTAAACCAACTGCATAGTACAAGACAGATTATATTTTTGTTTAGTTTTCAAGGAGGGCACTTTGACTCTTCTCTTGCTTTAATCAGAGAAGCCATTGCTTGTTGAAAAGCTTTCATCTAAAAGAGTTTCATTGTATGTATGTTTGTTGCCTAAAACAAAGAGCTAGAAATACTTTAATTGAGCTGCATGGGATGACTTGCCAGTACACACATCACACAATATTATATATTTCTTTATATGCATACAGATGCTATTTTAATTGGCATGTGTCCCTATATTTAAAGGTTGAAAGAATTACTATACAGAGCTAAGGATACAGATATTAAATTTGTTTTTAGTGTTATAGAGGAGACACATCATTATGTGTTTAGTGTTTGGTAGAGGAGCGTGATACAATCAGTGTAAACAAATATAAAGCGGTGATCATTTGGGTTGGATTTTAATTCAAAGAGCAAATTCTTGGGATTTGGAGTACTGAACAATCTGTTCCATACAGGGGAAAAGTCACCTTCTTGCAATTTTTTTTCACATTGAGAATGGTATCCTGTTGGGAAGATTATTTTATTCTCCTAGATTTGCTTCCTTCTATCACTTTTTCCTGACAGTGATGACTGGTTTCCAAATAGAAATTCATATCAACTGACACAGTCCTTTTCTTTTTCTACTGTTGATCTCAGTCATGAAATATGGAATACTATTTCTATTTTTGGTACAACTAGTTTCCCAAAATGTAAATGGATAAAAGTACTACAATCTATTATGGAAGCAGAAACATCTTCATAATTGCTTTGCAAATTTTTCAAAGTAAAATTTGTAACTGCATCAAACTCATTTTTGAATTCTTTACAATCAATTGAAGAAGATAAAACAATCTGCCTCTCCTAACAAGTGAAGTAAAAGAATAATTTTTAAAGAACTATTCCTATTTCGTTAGGATACAAATATGTGATAGTTGCTCCTTTAAGAAACCCTTTAGGTGAAACTTGTGCTTGGCTATCAAATCTATACTAGGACAAAACAAAATAATATTGGAATTACATACCTAATTAAATGATGAGCTATTTGGACAAACTGATCACTTGAGTTTTAATTTTCAGTATTTCCTATGGACTCTTGATTTTTGTATATGTGATTAACTTCCAGTGATTCAATATCTTGTGAGTAGTCTCATTGAGTAGCAACTTGGGAAATACATTCATAGTCTATAATCATTTTCTTTTGTGCTATCTTATTTTAAATCAAAGCATAGAGTTTCCACTGTATTTTCTGGCCAGAGCACATTTATTTTTGAATTATTTAACCCTTTTAATATTAGACCAGTAGTATAGGGCAATTGATATGATCAACAGTTTAAGAATTCTAGTACAATCATAGATCCTTGGCATTTATAGATTTACCAGTTATATTTGAAACTGTTGGTTTTAGACATTTGTGAGAAATCTAAAAGGTGTGTGATACAGTGTCAAGTTTGTAAGGATGGGAATTTGGGCTCAGACTCTAATCATTTGCAGCCAGTGAGTCAAGCTGACTACCCAGTACCAACATTGTAATGTGGTTGTCTATTAATTGGTGCCTTATATTAATATTAACATTTTTGAAGAGCTGAAAACTTTATTTCACAGCAGTAACTGGTATCTAAATGGAAGTCCAACCGTTAGTCCTTTAGGGTGTTTAATGTAATTGGAGTTTTGTAGTCTCAAAATGTATCCCTCAGGAATATCATGGTTTTACTGAAGTTAAAAAAGCATTTCTTATTCTGTGTTCAGTCTATTTCAGTAGTTAACATATGGTTGACCGGCAATTTTATACAAAAGCTAATGCAAGGGCAAGCACCAGTTAACTCGTTATTGGTCAACAACATTTGGGCTTAAAAATAAGAGTTTTTTCATGACCAGTGAACAATGTGTTAAGATGTAGCCTCCCAAGAAATGAGAAATATTGCAAATTGGAAATAGCAACAGGCAAAACATTCAAGTAACTGTCATTTTTTATTTAAAAAAAAATATATATATATTTGCAATTCAGGTTATAAATGTCTGCATTCTATGATGCTGAATTATGTTCATTGATTAGGGAGAAGAGTGAAGAATTGGATTCTTGATTAGCTAGGTCAAGATAGGAAGATACTGTGTATTTATTTTGTGCAATGACATTTCAGTGTCCCATATAGCTTTATCCTTTTTGGTCTTCACTTCTTATTGATGGTTTTGTTGTAGATACTTTGCATATGTCACCTCATTGAATCAATCTACTGGTCTGAAGAAAAAAGTATAAAGTTGGGACAAGGTCATAGTAAGGTTCAATTCTCATTTATGTAAAGGGTTATTCAAAAGAAGAATGAAAAACATTAAATTCATTTAAGATTGTAGAATCCTTTGTTTTAAGTAAAAATATTTTGAGTATTATATAGCAAATACATCACTGGTGCTATTTAATTTCTTTACCTGTCAATAAGAACTATCCTTGAGATATACTGCAAAGTATTTCTGTGGATGAAATCACTTAACTTCAGCAGTGAGTGCCACAGATTATTTATTTTACATGACAACAACCATATTTCTATGCACATATATTGATCATGCCAAAAACATTCTGACTGGAAAGCTGAAAAGAAAATAAAAAAGTACTCTCTTTTCCATACGAAAAAGTACTGACCAGGAAACTTGAAAATATTACCAAAATTTAGATATAATGTAGATAGATCATGACTTAACAATGAATGAACAGTTACTTCTTGCAAATTTTAGTAGCATTGTCTTGACAGTGGTTCCTGGAGCCTCTTGGTTGCTAGGTAACTCAAAAAAAGGATGGAAAATTTACACTCAAATTTACTTATATATGTTAGATTTTTTAAAAAGATTTTATTTATTATTTTCAGAGAGAAGGGCAGGGAGAGAGGAAAAAAGGGATAGAAGTATCAATGTATAGTTGCCTTTCACTTGCTTCCAGCTAAGGACCTGGCTGGAGACCTGGCTTGCAACCTGGTTATGTGCCCTGAATAGGGAATCAAACCAGTGATCTTCAGGTTTGCAGGCAGGTGCCATTCTACTGAGCCACATTAATCATGTAGGTTAGACTTGATATATATTATATTGAGAATGTATTACACAATTACAGGCTAGTTGTATATTTCTATTCTGTTTTTTGTATAAGCTTCTCAGTATATATGAGAGACACTCTGCCTGCATCCTTGCTCCATTTTTTTTTTGAAAATTAATGTAGCCCTAAAATATGCATTATTATGGTTGACTTTTGTGGGCACATGAAAGAAGATAATGTAGCCTTTTTTGAGGCAGAAGGAATGATAGTTTTAAAAAAATATATAATCTTTACCATATTCTTTCTCTCACACACACAGCCACACACAATAGAGCTTATATATATTTTAAAACAATCATTCTTTCTGCCTCAGAAAAGGCTACATACTGTGTATGTGTGTGTGAGAGAGAGAGACTGAGAGAGAGAGATTCCAAAACAAGAAATCTATGTTAGAAATAGTCTCTTAGTTCCACCTGGATCTTACCATGTAGTTACTATAATTTATAGATGCAGAAGAGAAATTAATAGGATACTTAAATCCAGTGATATATTAAAGGCCTGAACTGTGGATATTTAATTAAAGACTAATCAATCTGGGCCTTTTGAACAATACTCTGATATTTAAGAAAGGGTAGCATAATTTTAAGTGGGCGTATTATACTTGAGAACTGGAGTGGTTTTGTAAATCAAATTCTAAGAGTTAATGTTATGTCAATGCCACACACCAGAAAATGTGATCTGTACAGCAAAAGAGCTTTAAGGAATGATGTGTAATGGATTGTGATGACTGAAACTGCTGAAAATCAATGATCCACATCAAAAGGATGATGAGGAGTCTTTGTCAATGATGACACAACTCAAACTTTGTGAGAAGGGCAAGAAATACCAGGGATTTTTATTTCAAGGAAGACTCTGAGGATTTGAGTTTTATATTATTTTATTACCTTGGTTACTTTCTTACTAGCTGAATGGTCCAAATTTGTGAATTGATTTTTTTAGTGTGTCACACCAAGACCATTCAACCATTCAACAGAAGGCCTAAACTTATCATCTTTCTGCTAAAGGAATGCTAAAGAGATCTGATATGTTTAGATTTTGATATACTTTGAGTTCCTTATGATCAGTTGGGCCTATATTTACTTGAATGTTTTTGCTCATTTGTTTTATGGTATTCCCCTTTGATTGAACCTGTATAGTTTCACCTTTGAAAGAAAAAATTAAATTGCATGTAAATTCTGCTGTATGTTATAACAGAATTCAAATTTTTAAATTGATTTTAGAGAGAGCAAAAGGGGAAGAAAGATAACATTATTTGTTGATCCACTTATTTATGCATTCATTGGTTGATTCTTACTTGTGCCTTGACTGAGGATGAAATCTGCAACCTTGGTGTATTAGGACAACTGAGACACTGGCAAGAATAAGATTATTTTTTAATAACATTTATTATAGGAACCATATTGAATACAATCTTCTACCCTGAAGAAATTTAGAGATAATTAAAATGTATCCTCAAGGATATAGTTTTTGGGGGGCACAGAAAAATTAAAAACATGTAGAAGTTTATCATATTAAACTATATATAGCCAACAGAAATTATTTTGTAGTAACAATTCTTATAAATAACACATATCAGGTGACATATTTATTTAACATGTTTTCATTATACTTAGCATAATACACTATATACCTGGGTAGTTAAAAATATTTTTGCTAAATAAAGTTGAGAGATGTTACCAAGAGCCAGTTATTTTGTAGAGAAATCCCTCAATTCCTGAGATTTGTGACTCTTCAGTGTCACATTGAATTAATACTCTGTGAAGCTTGGAATTCATTATAAATATTATTATTTAGCATATTTTTGTTAGTAATTTAAATCTGATTTTCCTGTAAATGAGTTTCCGGGCTCTATCTCTTTCATGCTATCTTAAACTGTTTTTTTAATTAAAAATTTATTTTTCAATTATAGTTGACATACAATCTTACATTAGTTTTAGATGGACTGCATGATGTTTAGATTAGTTATAGAGTTTATAAAGTGATTACTCTCAGATGGGTAATACCCATCTGATATCACACATAATTATTACAGTATTATTGACTATATTCCCTATGCTGTTCTTTACACTCTCATAATTTTTGCAGCTGACAATTTATACTTCTTATGAACTTAATTTTTAAAAATTGAATTTGAATACCATTTTTTATTATATGCTCTCAGACAACTTACTTGACTGATTTTGCTCTGTTTAGTAAAATTTAATGTTATTTATTACCATCTTTTTTCATGAAAAAGCATTTATATGATTTAGTTTTAAAATTTATATCAAATAAAATAAGAACATAATTAGTAGACCTGGTATTTACTGACTTTTTTGGCATGGATGGATAAATAAATATTAAGCTTTTTTCTTTAATATTTTTAGAGTTTTGACAGGTATATAGTCAAACCTTATTTTCCCCTTTTATTCATTCTATTAATTTGTATGTGAATTTCTTCTTTGCTAATAGTATAGAAATAATCAAAACAGTTCAGGCCTTTGTCCTGATGGAGCTTATAAATCTAGTGCAGGAGGTAGTCCATAAGTAATTAAACAATATAATTATATATCTGGTAAGTGCTATGAAGGAAGTAAATAAACAAGCCAATGAAATAGAAAGTAATTGTGTCAGATTATTTTAGGTGAAATAGTCAGAGCCCTGGCTGGTGGCACAGTGGATAAGGTGCCAACCTGCAACCCCAAAGGTCACTGGTTTGATTCCCCAGCCAGGGCATACAACCAGGTTGTAAGCCAGGTCTGTAGCTGGAGGCAGGTGAAAGGCAACCATACATTGATGTCTCTCTCCCTCTCTGCCTCTCTCCCTTCCCCTCTCTCTAAAAATAATAAATAAAATCTTTAAAAAAAAGAAAAGAAATGGTCAGAGAAGGCTGTGTGTGGAGGTGACATTGCAACTGAGATAAGAAAGATGAGAAAGCAGCTGGCATGTCAAGACTTGCCAGAACAGACAGAGGGATGAAAAAGTGGATAGGTGCCATGGTAAGGAAGGGTTGGTTTGGTGAGTTCAAGAAGTAGCCGGTGTGGTTAGGGTAAAGTAAGGGAAGAATAATATGAGTCAAGGATGGAACTGTAGACATGAGCTGGCTATTCAAGAATTCATAGCTGTTTTATGAACTTCAGATGTTAGAGTGTTTTTAAGGTGGAAAAAGGTGAAATATGAGAGAATCCTAAACACATCTTAGCAACACCATTGTGCTTCTTCCACTGTGGGGTGAACTCTTGGAAATAGACTCTGTCCCTCATCCGTGTTTCTTCTAAACACCACAAAATGTTTGGCATATAGACTGTATGCCTCATACATAGTAGGGTCTTAATAAGTATTAAGCGAATAGGGAATTCTAGATACTATTCATGTACCCATATTACATTGCTTTTAAAATGTAATTCTTTGATGGTATTGAAATCTATTTAAAATACACTCTTTTTATGCAAATAAAATATCCAATCCATGATATTTGATTAACATGTGTGAGCTCAGAAGGATTAAACCAAAGCATTGCCATGTATAAGTATTGAGTGAGTTTCTCATGCAACACTCCATTCACCAAGAGAGATTTAGGGAAAGGATCCTCTTTGGCTAGTGCTTTTCTGATGGAGAAATAAGTCAGAAATGTTAAGAGCCTGCTCTGTCCATTCTGAGCGGCAATTTTTTGCCAAAGAGCTGCAACACCCCACGCAAACCTAAATTGCCTTTCTGAAATACGAGGCCACAAGTGCATTGCCAGTCGCATGGTCCATGTTGATCCATTTGTCTTTGGAGGGCAGCTGACTCGTCAGATGATGGTGAGGCTGCCAGCACGTCAAGCAACCTGGTTTGCTACGTGGGCTTTATTGGTTTCCCAGCAGCGGCACTGACACGAATTGTCAGATTTTATGGGTTTTAAACTTAGTGAAATACATCCTCAAGAAACTTCCTTCGCTATTTTAGTAGCTGTACAATTGGAAAGAAAAGAACCAATGTGCACAACACAGGACAGTTCAGGGTTGAAATAATGGAAGATGATGACAACATGTTTATTTTGCTCTTGCACATGGTGTCATTAACTGCACAACGACACTGACACTGCCTCAGAGGCTGCTAATGATCTTTGTGCCAAGCCTGAAGAAACCACGCATGCATTCATTGATGTAAGGGTTACTGTCTATCTTTTTGATCATTAAAATTGGAGGGGGCAGAGGATACAAGGTAATATAAGGCTGCTGAATTTTAAAAATGATTCAGAGTTAGAGAATGTGAGAGATGTTCATTTGTTTGCAGTATGGATAATTAAGAGTACAAAGTCACACAAGAGACAGGAGTCCTGCCAACATGGTTAACTTACATACATCATGTAATTGAATCATAATCCAGGGAGAGTGGAAATATTGCTACTCCCATTACGCCAATGAGAGACTATAAAAGGGTTGCTGGTATTTGATCTCAGATTTACCTGAATCCAAAGACATAGCTCGATTAGTACCTTATAGAGTCTCCATTTAAAGCATATGAAAATTTCACTCATTATTAAACCTACATGCAAAAAAAAGTAAAATATTCTACAGTAGAAGAATGTTAACAAAAATCTATGTTCAAGCCCTGGCTGGTAGCACAGTGGATAAGGCACTGGCCTGCGAACCCAAGGGTCACAGGTTAGATTCCCCAGCCAGGGCACATAACTAGGTTGCAAACCAGGTCTCCAGGCAGGTCTGTGGCTGGAGGCAGGTGAAACGCAACCATACATTGATGTCTCTCTCCCTCTCTGCCTCTCTCCCTTCCCCTCTTTCTGAAAATAATGAAATAAAATCTTAAAAAAAAAAATCTATGTTCAAAAATATCAAATCCTTTCATTTATTTCTACCTTTTTATTTCTGAAATGGTGACAGAGTCAGGATCTGTATATTGCCAGGAACTTGGGTAAGATGAGAGATTACATTTTTAAATAGAAACACTTGTAGGAATTTTCCAGATGATTCACACAGAATCAGCTTAATCTTTTGGAAAACATTTTAGGGATCACAAATACACACTGTACCCAGGATATAGTGTGCTTGCTACAGTGTGGTTTGTGATTTTTCTTTTGGCATGAATAATCTAAATCTAAAGACCTAGAGCTGATTTCATCACTTCCAGTATAAAACAAATTATTTCCTACAAGAGAATATCATCATTCATATTAAACATACTTGTATCTCTTTCAAAGGCCATTGGAATCTTACCTGGTGGTCATAGGAAATGATCCTCCCCCTGGAATATCTTTGAAGAGTATAGATGTTAACTCTTTAGTAAAATACTTATTTTGTATTTTAAAAGTCTATAAAATGCTTGAGCCGCTTCATAGAATCAAATGAACTATATTCCCATCCTATAACTATAATCTCTCAAATAACTATTAGGTATTTTCTCTTTTTCTGTTTCTAAGCACTTTGGAATAATGGCTTAGATTCAATAAAAACTGAGTGTTGTGATTAGTTTCTCACAAACCTCAATATTTTGACAAATATTCTACATATTCCTGTAATTAGGATAGTTATTTTTAAAAGTCATAATGTACTTAATCCCAAAATACAGGCAAAAAATAGACATTCTTCAGAAAAATAAATACATCTTTTAAAAAAAGCATGAAGTCATTAATTAAATAGTTGACCTTTTATGGCTCCTCAAAGGTCCATTTTCAAAGAGCTAGAAGTAGTTAAAAGGAAAAGATATGAATGTAGATTGAAGGCCAAAAGAAAAAAAACTAGTTTAAATTGCCTGGATATATGTTCATAGATTGCTAATGAGCACTACTTAAAACTTAAACCCTTGAATATGAAATCTCAGGCACAGAGTGAGTTCTTGATGGATGCAATGCAATTTTTATTGCCTACCAGCTGCGTACTGATGTTAGATGACCTTCCGTCGCAGTTTTATATGTGACTCATAAAACACCCAGTTCTGGAGAACAATTATCATGACAGCGAGTGTGCTTTCTTGATTATATGGCGGGGTTTTGTTCCCACCTCTGTTTTTGAAGAATATTAAAGGTAAGATTAAAAATGCTTCAGTTATTCTGCTTTGCTGATTATAACAGTGAAGGAGACAAATTGATTCTAGTGTGTGGCTCAGTGTTTCAGTGTCATCGAGTAGCACCTGTTGGCCAGCAGCTGTTAAGGATTATTTCAGGTTTCTTTGTCAGGAACAGTGTGGCAACAATCATAAATCAGATTTAAACTGGTTACCGAAGGAGTTTGTTTAAAAAAACTTAAAGTCTTTTTATGGTAAAAAAAATGTTCATTCTAAGTGATGAACTGGAATGAGTCTGCACAGAGCTTGGAACCAAACTTATATTTTCTGAGTCTTGGTAATGATCATACATGCACTGGAGCCAGGATAATTTCTCCCAGAAATATAGCCACACTGAAAGCCTCCCTCTGAAGGTCTGAAAAGATAGAAAGGGTACAATATTTTCTTAAATGTTTTTGCTTTTAGTTCAGGTACCATGGAAGATACAGCTCTAATAATGAGAATTTCATATGGCAAATGCTCACATACATGGTGGATTTGAAACAATCAGTTTCCACTAATCTAGAAAATTTACTCCTCAAGAAAGGTTGGATTTAAAAAGTTACATAATCTATTAAAATTCAGTGCATTATTCTCCTATATTTTTAGGGAACAAAAGTAACTCTAAGATCATAATGTAGGATTGACTTCTCCCTTCCTAATATAACATTTCATACATTAAGGCAAATTAGTAAAAAATATTCATGGGTAAATAGAGAATAGAGAAATATGGCTTATTATTTTTCATGGAAATACATACTTTATACAATACATCATTTCTGGTTCTCTAAATATGTGTTTTCCCTTAGGTAAAAATCTCAAAAATGCTGAATATGTTTTGGGGGTTCTGTCAGGGAGGTGAATGGCATTGAGCTAAAGCAAGAATTATATGACTTTTTATATAATTTTTTATTTTCTATATCTATATACCATTACTTGTACATATATTTAACCATATAAATTGAAGTATTCATTTTTCATATTCCAATTTTATTCATGAAAAAAGGAGGTTTATTCTTTGAAAAATACATGTATTGCAATGTCATTAGTTAATAAAATTATATAGGTTTCAAATGTATACTTCTATAATACATCACCTGTATATTATGTTGTAGGGCTACCATGTAAAGTCAGATCTCCTTCTTTTATCATATATTTGACTCTTTACTACCTCCTTTCCATTCCCCTTTCCCTCTGGTGATCACCATACTGTTGTCTGCGACTATGAGTTTTTGTTTGGTTGTCTTTTTGTCATTTGTTGCTTTAATTTCATATCATACATATGAGTAAAATCATATGGTTCTTGACTTTTTCTATGCATCTTATTTTGCTTAGCATGATATTCTTGCAACCAATTCCTATTGTCACAATTGGTATTATCTTTTCTATGTCTGACTAGTATTCTATTTTATATCTGTAACACATTATTTTTTTATCCAACTACCTATCAAAAGGCACTTTGGCTTTTTCCATGCCTTGGCCACCATGAATAATTCTGCAATGAACATAGGGGTACATGTATTTTTTGTGAATAAATACTTTCAAGTTTTTCTGGTAGATACCAAGAAGAAGAGTTGCTGGGGATATGGTAACAGACACCTGAACAGACACCTCTCCCAAGAAGACCTATAAATGTCCAACAGAAATATGAAAAGATGATCAGCTTCACTGTCTACTGGGGAAATGCAAATCCAATCTACATTGAGAAACCTCTTCACACCTGTTAGAATGGCTATTACCCACAATACATGTAATAACAAATGCTGGAAAGGTTGTGGAGAAAAAGAAGTCCTCATTTACTGCTGGTGAGGATATAAACTGGTACAGCCACAATGGAAAACAGTATGAAAGCTCCTCAAAAAATTAAAACTAGAGTGACCATGTGAGGCAAATTTACTCTCAGTCCTGTTTATGTGGAGAATAGCCCACTTCACTTGCAAACCCATTCCCTCTTCTTTCCACCTTCCTTCTCTTTCTCATTACTCTTCATTTAATAGAGCCTTCAATTACTAATGCATACAGGGCCACTTTCTGAGGAGTAACTGAAATTACGTAGATCACTGCTAGTGGGGGTGAAAATGCGTACACAAGCTCCTCATGTGGAGGAAAGGGATATTCTGGTTCTTCTATTTGGAAACCTTGAACCAACCCCTTTCCCCTTTATGATATTACTGTAACTTGTCCTTTATGTCAGTTTCAAGACTTTGTATAATGAGGTTAGGCCCCACCCCTTGGTCAGGGATTGCACCTACTTTTTGCCCAGGTAGCCTATCACCAAGTCTTCAGTCATCAAAGGTATCAGTAGTGTACTTGGCAGCAAGATTGAGCAAAGAAAAGACCTGAACAGAGAGTACTCTTAAAAATCTCCTATTCTGAGTACACCTGTTGCTTCAAGTGCTGTTTACTTCAGGACTTCCAGGGTCAGCAGGAAAGCTTTTCTGTAAATCTGGGTTCTTTTTGAAACTATTTTCAGTGCTTCTGTTTCATGTGCCCAGTAGTTCACTTTAGATGGTAAAGGGATGGAGACAATGGATAGATAGAATTCTAAATGCCCTATGTCTCTTTGATCATCCCATTATTTTTTGTAAACTTTATCTGCTAACATAGAAAAATTGTAAAAACAAGAATAGGTTTAAAATTGATATAGAAAATTTGTTAAAAAGGGTAAAGGCGGCACTGGGCTCCTCTAATGTTGCTTATATTCTACAACCTTTTGCTCCTTTGTATCCAGGATTCAATTGTAAACTCTTAGGATTAATTTTAGCCATTTCATACAATTTCATACTGTACTTTGTCTTCCTGCAAAGTGAAGATAATATTGTATAGTTCAAAACTCAGACATCCACAACCCTTAGGAGATATATATTTTTATTATTTCTCAGCAGAAATTTAAAATTTCTTCACCTATTTTTGTACTTATCTGAACTTTTTAAAAAAGATTTTTTTATTCATTATTTTTATAGAGAAGGGCAGGGACGGGGGAAGAAAGGGAGAGAAACATGAATCTATAGTTGCCTTTCACCAGCCTTGAGCTATGGGCCTGGTTGGGGACCTGGTTGGGGACCTGGCTAGCGATCTGGTTTGCAGTCTGGCTGTTACCCTGACTGGGAATCGAACCAGCAACCTTTGGGTTTGCAGGCTGGTGCCTTATCCACTGAGCCACCAGCCAGAGCCCTTATCTGCACTCTTAAACTGAGAATATAGATAATAAATTTACCTATTATTATAATTCATCTTCCATTATTATAGTTAAAACTATACAATGATATCATAATTTACATTAATTCAGAAGTTTACTTCTATTTGCAAATAACCTCAAACTCTTATACCATCATGCTTAAGTTTTTTCTTCAAAACCACTGCAATTTACAATTAAAATTATTAAAAATATAATAATTATATACACAATAAAAAGATTTTCAAGGATGAAATGTACATTTATTTTTAATACAAAGACACCTTTTGCATAAAAATGGCTTTAAAGCCATAGGACTGAGATAAAGAAATCATGTCACCAAGGGAAATTGAACACATTGGGAAAAGGAGGTTCTCTTGCTGAACCCTGGGACACTCCCACATTTAGTTGTTAGGTTCCTGCATTTAAAACAAGGAATGTGAAATCTAACTAATAGAGCTGACACTATAATAATGAAAAGTAAGGATATAAAGACTATGCAATAATGTGTTCAATATTGTAGTAGAGTTGAACCAAGCATGAGTATATCAGGTATTATATCTGTCAGAGAGAATTATCAAGCCTTAATACTTGGAAATCTAACTCAGGAATCAATTCAAATAAGAAATTAAATAGAATTTGTACCCAAAGTAGCCAATTAACACTTTTCAAAATAACAGAGAACACTATTGCCTGAAATTGAATTCAATATGGATCATTTACCAGTGAAAATGTAAGCATATTAAAGTACAGACTACAAACTTAGAGATTAGGAAATGCAGGCAATCTTATTAAGAGATATAACTAAGAACACAAATGTTAAGGAGAAGTTATCTGTATTATGCAAAGTATTTAAAAAAAAACACTTAATATAATAGTATCCATAGTATTTTGCCATGAGAAACATTAAATTTTTAAAATACATAATATGAAATGCACCTTCTTTATAATTAGTTTTATTGACCATATTCTTGCCAACTGTAACTCTCCAGAATTTAAAAAACATGTTCTGTCCTTTATTGTTGGTATTGTTATTGAAGGAAGATATTACTTTTATAAATATGGTATTCTTCATTGTTCCTAAACAAATTCTTTACGTGTCATCTACACAAGAAATTGGAAATGATGCATAAAACAAAGCTTTTGAGCTTGCAAGGTTGTATCTTGGGTTTGCTTATTTTTGCAGCCATGAGCATTTTAAAATCACTATTTGTATTCTGTATTCTTAGCTTTTGATTGTAGTGGAAATTTGGATTGGAGACAATAGGAACTGTTGTATAGAATATATGTGCTTGCGTCCAACTGAGGAAAACCATCACTTTTGTCTGTACTTCAGTCGGCAGGAGGTTTTCTTTTAGTTTGTTTAGAAGAATCAAATACTGTTATCTGCATAGCATACAATATTTAACAACAAAAAAATGTACCTTCGCCCTTTGTGGCTTACATGCTGAATGCCATGGAATCCTCTGTTTAGTAGAAGAGTAGTTTAAGATTTCCTCTGTGACAATAGTAACAATAAAGCCAAACACACTTTTAAATGATAATGCCTGAAAGATTATGAACCATTATTTGAATACCAAACAGAGCCAAAAAGTTTTCTGTGATTAAGACTACACATGAAAATGCTTAAAACCAGATATGTTTTATGTACCATTTTGGAAAACTCTTTGGCATTATCTCCTGAAGTTAATATACACATATGTTACAATCCTGCAATTCAACTAGTGGTTATGTACCCAGGAGAAATGAGTGCACTTGTCAACCAAACACCTACCCCAGGATGCTCTGAGCAGTCCTATTAATAACATCAGCATTTGCATAAATAAATATGTTCTGAATTAGGCACCTGACAGTGTGAGTGAATCCTCAAACATAGTAACTGCCATTTATTAGGCAGAGGCCACACACCAGTCATATACTACAATGGTTCAGGACACATAGGATACACATTTTTCTGGAGAGGATTAATTTAAACGAGAAATTTCTTTCTGCCTTAAAAGTGATAAAATGGTTTCCCTAAAACTGTTATTTCATGTATCCTATTAAAGAGAAAAATTTTTAAAGAATATTATCCTTTGATAGCTATCAGATGAGATATTTAAAGATTCTTTTAAAAAGCATTAGGAAGGATAAAAGTAAATGCGGCTATCTTACTGTAGATCTTATAGATCCAAATATATGCACAGAAATACCTAATATCCTGAAAACAGACATTTTGTCTCGGATGACATCTCTTTCCATTATGTGACTGAGTGATATAAAAGTCAAAGGAGAAGGTTGGTGAGATTTATCATTATAAAAATTTTTACTTGTGTTTAAAAAATAAAGCAAATACAAGTATAAAAAAATTTAAAGCCCTGACTGATTGCACAGTGGATAAGGTGCCAGCCTGCGAATCCAAATGTTGGGGTTTAATTCCCAGCCAGGGCACATAACCAGGTTGCAAGCCAGGTCTCCAGCCAGGTCTCCAGCCAGGTCTCCAGCCAGGTCTGTGGCAGGAGGCAGATGAAAGGCAACTATACATTGATGTTTCTCTCCCTCTCTGCCTCTCTGCCTCTCTCCCTTCCTTTCTCTCTGGAAATAATAAATTTTTAAAAAAATTTTTAAGAAGCTTGATATAAGATAAAACAAAAGTACTCACCTCTTCACAAGTTCTAGTCATGTTCCTCTTAGGTATCTAAAGTTAAAACACTTCTTGGCTGTTTCTTTTGATACTTAATGGTGTGTTTCTATTCATATTTCTCATTTTGTCAAATATAGTTATAATCAATTGACATTTTTTCTAGAAATCACAATTTACCTTTTTTATAACCCATATTCTTTGCTTATCCCTCTATCATAATTTTATTTAAATAGTATATATATGCTATGATATAAGTAATGTCTAATATTAAATATTTACTACATGTTTACATGTCTTATCTTGGAAGCTGATATTTATTTATTGTTTTCCTGGTTTCTAATCCTTCAAGTACTTCTTGTACTATATTATTTTTCTTCCTTAGGGTTATTTCAATACAGGGTGGGCAAAAGTAGGTTTATAATTGTAATATAAATAAATAATATAATCATTGATAAATAATAGTACAAGACTAAACTGTGCTCACAACTATAAATCTACTTTTGACTACCCTTATATATTAGTTTTTATGAATAGTCCCATCATTTTTATAACTCTTTATCCAAAGTCCTCTGTGTTCTTCCTAAACAAGAATTTATTGTCCTTCAGGCCTACTGTACATTTTTTGTACTGTGGAACCACTTTGTTTAGGAATTTACACCTTCATTTTTCTTGGTTTACTTTCTCATTTTGCTGGAGCACATTCTGAAATAGTTTCTTAAGAAATGTTGCATGAGCAGTAAACTTTCTAAGTATACCTTTTCATATTCAAATCATTTTTATTTTTATTTATTTTTTATTTTTTAAAAGATTTTATTTATTATTTCCAGAGAGAGAGGAAGGGAGAGAGGAAGGGAGAGAGGCAGAGAGGGAGAGAGACATCAATGTATGGTTGCCTTTCACCTGCCTCCAGCCATGGACCTGGCTGGAGACCTGGCTTGCAACCTGGTTATGTGCCCTGGCTGGGAATCAAACCAGCAACCTTTGGGTTTGCAGGCCGGCACCTTATCCACTGTGCTACCAGCCAGGGCCCTCAAATCATTTCTATACAAAATGGTAGTTCCCTTTAGTCTATATACTTAGTCCTTCAAGTTTGGGTAATATCTGTATTTTTTTACATATAAATTTTACCTGGTTTTTCTATTTTATCTTTTTGAAGCTAGTTAAATTTGGCTTGTTAAATGATAATCTATATCATCTTATCCTGTTTTAGTTTATATTTTAACATGCAACATCTCAAACTCTTATCTTCCAAAAGTTGTGTTGAAAGTTATCAGCAGTCCTTTGAATAATCTTTTGTCTTTCAAATATGTTTTGTTTAATGGGGTATGCTTTCCTCAAAAATCTGCATATTTTTAGTTCTAATTAACCTTTCACTTGGAGGTCCTGAGATGACCTGATTGAGAAGCTCATTAAGATGATTGAAAGCCACAAGGTGAGCAGGTAGAGAGCAGGCTGTTTGACCAGGGGAGGCATCAGATGCAACAATGTGTAGAGGTTATTTTTCCCTCTGGGAGCATATCTTATTTCCAGAGAGGTAACCCTCTTCCTTATCCCGTGGGGAAAGGTGGCCACAGGTATTTGGGGCCACAGTTGTTCTTGGCCACAAGTCAAAGGAATGTTACTTATATAGAGAAGCATCCATCATATTTTTCAAATATATCTCTTAATATAATCCCATCTGATGAATAAGTTTTGTTTTATATGACTGAATCATTAAAAAAAGGAGAACACCACAAATTTAATTTCCTACTAATTCTGAACCTTCACCTTTTGGGATTTCTGGTTGCAAAATTACAATATCTCATATAGCAAGTAAAATGTTAAATGCTAAGCTTATTTTTTCCAAAATGTTTATTTATCACTTATTTATTCCAAAATACGTCACCTATGCTCTTCTATGTTGACTTTTCTTTATACAAAAGTTAAAATAGTTCTGAAAAGGCAAATTATTCAAATGCTGAAATTACATTTTCATTGATTTCAAGTACCTTATAGGCTGGTAGAATTAAAAATAGGCTTTATGTAACACAGCTTATTTCTTAAAATGATACAGAAAATGCACATAGTTCTGGAAATGTTAATAATGTCCAGGTGCTTAGAAGCTCTTTCCTGTAATTTTATTTTCATTTGCTACAAACACACACACATATATAAGTATATACAGTGTAGTTAGTTCTGTAGCCACAGAATAAGAGGCTGCTTTGGAGAGAAAATATGGAAGAAAGAGTGCCTTGAGCATCCCTTTGACTAGCTCAGGCAAGAACAGGTGTTATTATCCCAAGAGGAAACTATAAGTGACTTTTTATAATTGGAAGTGTGTACTACCCTGATAAGAACTTGTGGATAAGGAAACCAGAGAATAGCAAATGGCCAAGGGGAGGAAAGTCAGAAAAGCTTGCTGTGTTTCTCCACTTAAATATATGCTATTTCTTTAAGGCGTGCAGGTTTTATAAAGAGAAGAAGACTAATTTAGGATGGTACTTACCTCCATTTCCAGAAGAAAAAGACTCCTGTAGAATGTGATTTTAAGTAGGTCATGCACCAAAAATAAGCAGTAGGACTTATCAGGTAGCTTTATGAACATCAAGGTGTAAGAAATTTCATCCATGAGAAAGTTCTCCAGTGCTTTATACAATATTAGGAGAGAAACAGCCCTAAAAATTAACTAGGCTAGTAAAATTTCTCCTGTAGGAATTTACTGAGTGTTATTAGAGTCTACATAGTTTTGCTGTTCTTGTTGTCTTGTTTTTTGGATAGTTTACTCTGGATCTTTGCTTACTTTTTGCTTGCTGATATTTAGAATATAAATAAAACTGTGCAAGGTCAAATGAAGGAAAAATTTTCAGGAAGTTTTAAGATAACATCATACGTATTTGAGGTTTTTTAAGGCTGAGATTCTATTTTGTTTTACTTAAAAGGAATGTCATAATGTTGCACATTTTTGCTTATTCTACATTTCTGCTTATGCATGAAACTCAGAAGAAATTCTCTCCATTGACAATCTCTCATTGTGTATTCATCACCACTCTAAACCCTCATTTACTTGAAAATTAAGTGCTCCATGATATTCATGTTATAAATTTATTCTCAGTTGCAAAATGTTCTCGGTGCTTATGAAATTGTACTTTAATCACTTAGAGTCAAAAGTTTAGCAAAAACAGTACTTTGACATACAATGTCAGCATGTTCTTAGATTTTGATAAATGTGGACAAAATCAATAGACATATACATAAGGAGAACCCAAATAAAATCACCATACTTCAAAAGCTTTTCGTAACATAACTCATAGCTGTAGACTTTCCCTTTCAATAATAAAAGAAAATAAATAAGTCATGGAAATATAACATACAACATGGTGACTATAATCAATAATAATTTATTGCAAATTTGAAAGTTGCTAAGAAAGTAAATCTTAAAGTTCTTAATATAAGAAAAAACATTTTTGTAACTGCATGGGGGCAGAAGATAACTAGATGTCATGTGGTGATCATTTTGCAGTGTATGTATATGTTGAATTATTATGTTGTATACCTGAAATTAACAAGCATCAATTATAAGTCAATTTTAAATAGGAAAGAAAAGGCCCTGGCTGGTGGCACAGTGGATAAGATGCTGGCCTGTGAACCCAAAGGTCCCTGGTTTGATTCTAAGCCAGGGCATATAACCAGGTTGCAAGTCAGGTCCGTAGCTGGAGGTAGGTGAAAGGCAACCATTCATTGATGTCTCTCTCTGTCTCTCTAGAAATAATAAATAAAATCTTTAAAAATAAATAAATAGGAAAGAAAGTTTTGATAACTAGAAAGCACACACTTACCCTTCTAGTCAGAGGATTTCTTTGCAGGAGGCAGAATAATAAGTCAAAAATGAATAAATAAAATCAGTAACTTACCCTGGCTAGTGTGGCTCAGGTGATTGGCACTGGCCTGCAAATCCAAAGGTTGCTGGTTGGATTCCCAGTCAGGTCACATAACCAGGTTGCAAGCCAGATCTCCAGCCAGGTCTCTAGCTGGAGGCAGGTGAAAGGCAACTATACATTGATGTTTTTCTCCCTTTCTTCCTCCCTCCTTGCCCTTCTTTCTAAAAATAATGAATATAAAATATTAAACAAAAATTTTAAAGTTATTTAGTACTTCTGGTTTAGATATTTGAGAACACTAATTCCACCCATATGCCAAAACAATTAACAATTTGAATTTAAATATTGTCCATAATCAGGTCCCACTCCATCCATTATCTTTTAATATGACACCCTATTAGCTCTTTCTCTTCAGCATTTTACTTGTTTAATTCATTCTCTCTGTTAAGATAAAACACACACAGAATTGTTCACTACCTTCCATTGCATCCATTCCCATACCTACTGCCTTACATCCATTCATTTCTCAACTGGAGACAACCTGTATTCAGTTTTCATCTCTCTATAAAGCTATTCTGATTAAGTTCAGTGCACAAGTAAACCCTTCATTTCTGAATCTGGTTAAGATTTTTCTCCATCTTTCCTGAATTCTTTGTGACATTGAACATGTCTGAACACTTCCTTTTCTTTGAGGATTCTCTTCCATTGACTTCCGAGACAGCACTTTTTTCTCATTATTTTCTGCCCTCCTGTGTTGGTTCTTTCAGTTAGTCTTTTTTGGTCTCTTTGTATAATTCTTATGAACCAATGGTCTTCTGAATTCCATACTGCTTCTCTAACTTTTTGATTCTGTAGAGCTTCTCTGTGTACCTGCACTTTTCTTGGCATTTATTCCAAGTGTACATTGGAGGCCCAGGTTTAGACCTCTGTTACTAGTTCTGTATTGTCACCTAAATGCCACCAAATCAGTCTGGGGCTTGTGCTTGAGTCCAATGTTTCTCTTGCCCTCAGATTTAAAGAAGTATCAATCTTTCAGACCTTTACCTTTTTAATATCTCTTAATGTTTTCCTCTTAGAGTTCTCTGTAACTATCGTTGGTACCTTTAAGGCATGGTTACATCTTGCCTGTAATGCTAGAATTGCTTCTAATTTCCTGAGTTGTTCCTAGTTTGGCCAAGTGCATTTAGTTCACTCTCCTAAAATCCTTCCCTTCTAACATTTATCACATTGCATGTCCATTAATATTATAGCATCAATTTGTATTATAACATGTCATAATAATATAGGCAAATATCTTTGCCTTTCTTAATTAGAAGTCAGTCAAAATAAAAAGGAACCATAAGAAATACTTTCTTTTAATATTAAAAATTCACAATTAAGGCCTTGGCTGGTGGCACAGTGGATAAGGTGCCAGCCTGTGAACACAAAGGTTGCTGGTTTGATTCCCAGCCAGGGCACATAACCAGGTTGCAAGCCGGGTCTCCAGCCAGGTCTGTAGTTGGAGACAGGTGAAAGGCAACAATACATTGCTGTTTCTCTTCCTCTCTGCCTTGCTCCCTTCCCCTCTTTCTAAAAATGATAAATAAAGTCTTTAAAAAATTTTAAATTAATTAAGTGCTGTATAGTTTTGGGGTTCACAATCTATAGAAACAGATCTTTCAACTAGAATTATTTCCCATTACGCATAGTAAGTATCCATGTCTGAGTAAATCAGTTGAGTTTACTATAGTTTAAATCAATGAGAAAGGAGAGAAATGAGGTATTATGAAGTGTGAAATATTAAGTGAAATGTGCATCTCTGTTACTTTAGCATAGTAGACCTTTTACTTTCAATTATAAAAAGTCTTTTTTTACTCCCTTCACTCTTGGGTTGCTTGTTTGCTATTGTAAGTAAATTTCTTAGAAAAGTGAAAATACCCATATAATTTGTCTTTGCATTTCAAATAGTATGTATTCATACACAGGCAGCTCTTTAAAAAAATCAAAAGCTTAAATCATGAATTTTGGTTTTTATTATGGGTTTTTAAAAGCCATAGTTATCTGAGAACAGGTATTCTCCCTTTTACAGAGGTGGAGACATCACATTTTACTTTAACGTAGCTACAATTACTCTTGTCATCAACTGCTTCATTAGTAGGTCAAGGAGAAATTATATCTAAGAAAGGTCCATGGGGAAAAGACACCAATCATATTGGAATTAAAATTAAATTGAAGAAATTCAAATGAAGGAAGCCATTTTTTTCTGCTTTGAGTATGATGTGCAAAATCATGCATTTTTAATGGGAAATGGGAAATTTTGTAGCTGCGGAACAGCAGTGATGTGAGCTCCAAGGTCAGGGAGGAGGTGGGGTACAGTATACCTGCAGCAGCATTTGCTCAGTCAGAAAATTGTGTTTGAAACATTCTGACTATATTATGGAGCCACAAGACCACTTACGGTGATTTCTTTTTAGCGGAACAAAACGCTTGCTCTTTTACAGCACAGAATCATTACCCAATTGTGCCACGCTTACCGGACAGTGCAAAATTGGTCACAGAAATATATTTACTTGCACACACCTGCACACACACACACACGCAAAGTTTTACCAACTATCTTATTTCTTTGTGTGTTTCAACCAAACCATCAGTGTGAATATTAATTTACTTTATAAAAAATGCCTTTCATTCAGCCCTCACTTGCATAGCTCAGTTGGCTGGGGATTGTCCTACAAAGCGAAAGGTTGCTAGTTCATGTCCCATTTACAGCACATGCCTGGGTTGCGGGCTTCGTCCCCGGTTAGCGTGCCCGTGAGGGGCAGCTGATGCAAGTTTCTCTCCATCTCTTTCTCCCTCTCTTCTCTCTAAAAGTAAATAAATAAAATTTCCATGTAATCTCTCTGTAGACAGTTTTACCTAAAGTGTGTTCATAATTTCATATTTAATGTGGAACAGAGTAAAAGGTTGTGTGGAATTCAAATTATGATATCAGTTATCTTTCTTTTAAAAAAAATAATAAATATCTGAGGTTGGGAAACAAGAAAATCTTGGCCTGTAGCCCTGGCTGAGGAGAAAAGGGGACCGCTGTGGCCCCATGAAAGAGAGGCCCTTCAGTTTTCTTTCTATAGCACAGTGGTAAATATTTTGCATTAGGTAGTTGTATAAGTGTGCACTAAAATTGAGTCTAACAGCAAAGATCAATGTAGTACCTACAAATTTAGGAAAATATTTTAAGAATAAAGTTATTCATAAACAATTAGTATGTCTATGCTTAGATAGAGGAAGGAAAATTTATTATGAGTGGGGATGCATTAACTCTTTCAGGCATAGAGATTCTGTTTTCCAAATCACTTCATTCATATAACAATATGTTTTGTCTAAGTAAGGGTTCAGCTTCCAGCTGTTCTCTGATGTTGGAAAGTGAATCCCTGACACAGCCTCTCCTATCAGGGATTCTAGCAGATGCAGGTATAATTTAATATTTGTGGAAAACAGAGCAAATATAGAATAGAATCAAATTGCTTTCGCTGAGTTTTCAAGCCAGATGTCCCTTGGCATTTACATTGAAGGAGTCTACTGTGGAACAAGTTGCATATTTTTGTGTGCAAGTTCTCAGCCATGGTGTGCAGTCATTGGTATTTTGACAGCCATCTGCTTGGGTCTTACTTTTGCTGCTCAGCCATAGCTAAATTTTAACATTTTTTAGAGTGGAAAATTCCCAGTAGTTTTGAGTATAAGAGAACAGAAAACTGGTATACAATATTAAAAATAAAAAAGCAATACATATCTTTTGCTCAGTAATAACTGGTGGTGTTGAAAGAGAATGTCTTATAAATAGCTATATCAAATAAATAAGCTCTTTGAGAGCAGACACCTCATCCTCTTATTGACTGAGCGTGTTTTAATTATGTGCAAGGTCCTATCTATCTAGACACTGAGGGAGGTACAGAAATAAGTAACTACACAGTAACTGGATTAAGGCTGCCCTGGTCATGTATACACTAAGAACTTCATAAATTTTGCTGAATAAATGAGTGAATATATTAGAATCCTTACATAATAGTCTATTTGTAGAACATTTCTCCAAATAGCTGGCTGGTTTTAATATGTTGACATGTGTATAAACACTCACATATATGTGTTTAATATGTATGTTTACATACTGGAAATGAATAGAAGAAAGTTTGATAAGAACTTTTGAGCATTAATTATGCACTTACTGATATACTAAGAATTCTGGAGATTTAAAACAACATCTACACTAAAAGAATAAAACAACATTTTAATGATAAATTGTATGACATAAATTAATTAAAAAATAGGAAAGAATAGGACATTTTTTAATCAAGAGGATGTATTTTGAGCTGATTTAGAAGGAAGCATTAACTGGAGAAAAATTAAAGTGGAATAATTAACATAATATGGATGAGGTATATAATGTTGTATTTTGCATTAATTGAGTCATTTACTATATTTTTTAAATACTTTCTTGGGTCCAGCATTACATTAAAAAATGTGTTATTAAACAATTTAGGTTACAGAAATAGAGACATAAACAAATGTTATTATGTGTATGTAGAAATCTTAAGGTCCTATATCTATCAGTTTCATAAGCATGACTTATAAGCCTGCTATATTACCTACAGGGTGAAATAATATTTTACTGTAGCCAAATAATATATAGTATTCTAAAATTTGTATTTCAATATTTTGTTTCAACATGTTTGGGATCAGTTAATGTTCACAGTTTTGTGAGTGAATAAGTATATATACTGAAAACATTTCTTTCAATAAGTTAAGCTTGTTGAATTTTGAATAAATTTTGGAGCCTGAGGGAATCGATATGGTCCTTAAATTTAATCTTTTATGTGTGTTTAAGTTTAATCTCTTACTATACTACTTACCAATAACTTAATATTTTGAATAAAATAATTACTTTTTGGTATATTTCACTCTTACCAGTAATTTTTAGTCATAAATCAACCTAGCGGCCATCACAAAATTCAATATCAATAAGAAAAATTGACCACCCTTTGACTATTTTGACTTAACCGAATCCACCAAATAAATAGTTTACTCCCAAAATAATCCCAGGTATATCAATTAGATATGATTTTAGATGATACAACATATTGCTAAATTAACCAGAAGTATAAAAATAGATAAAATATTATTTAAAACACAAGGAGAGAACAAGTTAGAGAGGTGGGGAGAAAAACAGAAGTTCCATACATAAAACTAAAGAGCAATTTACTCTGAAAGCAAAACTCTCATGACGCTAAGACAAGAAAGATGCTGAAGGAATTACTCAGCATGCAAGTATGAAGAAAAAAGTAGCTTGTGATGACATAGTGATCTGGGGGCTCATTGTACAGAAGAAATGGAGAGCCTTAACTATCATGCTATTAAAGTACTGCAGAGTATCAATCAAGTGTATCATGTGTGGTGCCTTATAAAAACTCAGAAGTGGATGGAAGTTCAGTAGAATGATACTCTAGAAAAAGGAAACTGATTAGAAATATTTAATTAGAAGGTAGTAAGGCACCTTGGGTAACATCTTTCAAGCAAGAATGTTTCATTTTGGATAGCATACTTATTAGAAGATTGATATTCCAAAGGCTTATCATCCCCAGACATATATGGAGATGCCCTTCTTCATCCCCAGTACATATTCTAGACTTTTTCAATCTGTCTGCCATGTAGGACTGGGAACTGGTAGGTTTCATTATGGACAGTTAGTAACCACTCCATGTTATAAACAATTATACTCTTCTCTATTTGTGCCCCAAATTCATTGACTCTGATGAAGATACGGAAATTCTTGGAATGAAAATACTTACTATAATGGTATTTATTCTGGGAAATTGTAAAGAAAATTAGAAAATTTAAAGGGACTGACGTTGTCAAAGAACCTAAAATTGGCTGAGTTATTTCCATAATGCCTACTAATGATGCAAAAAAAGAGAAATGCTTTCAAGTACATGAGTTGTTTGAAATTACATGAGTTCTGAAAAAAAAAATGAATTGTGAGAAAAATAAAATACATGAATTGTGAGGACAAAAACACACCCCACAAAATCAAGGAAAATTTTTGGAAATACTTTTAATGAGCAGTAGTAAATTACTTTTGCTCACATTTTGAAATTAGTTTCTCAAAATTTTCTAGTTTTGAAAATCCTAAGTTGATTTTTAGGAATGGCAACCCATTACAGAGCCTTGTTGCCTTGACCTGTTGGCTCAGATCTGCTTGCTAAAATCCACCTCTGGCTGGGGGCTGGAATATAGAATTTTTCCCTTTGAAGGCTGTTGACTAGGAATCAGATCCTTTCCCTCAGACCCTTATTTTTAATTTTTTATTTCCAAACCTAGGTTCCAGACCTTTGCAGCTGCATATAAAGTAAACATTAGCTGAATCTTATTTCTCTGAACTTGGATACAGTTTTACCTCAGCTCACCCTCTGGACTTGAACTCTGCCTAGATTCACTTTGAGTATCTTTGAAATTTTCTTTTGCTGTTTGCTGTCAGCCCATACGTCTGTTTCTCTATTTACTATTTCCAATATGGAGTGCTTCTAACAAAGTTTATCTAGCTTTGTGAAAGCAGGGCCCTTAACTATATTGCTCATTCTTATATTATTACTGCCTAGCTAAGTGCCTGTATAGTTAGAGGAATCAGTAAATATGTGTCACATAGAATCAAAGAATAACTAGGACTGAATTTGAAAAACCTAAATTTCAGATTTAGGAAATTATCTATCATTAGTTATCTTAAATTATTTTATCTAAAAAATTTAGATAATAAATCTCTACCCTATATATCTTATACTTTCATTGTGAGAATCAAGATAAGTGGAACCGTTTTGTAAATTTCAGTACTACACATTTATTATCATCAATGAATTGCATTACTGAGACATTTATAATACATTCCATGCAACAAAGTCCCCTGATTTTTTGTTTGCTTGTTTCAAACCAGCTGAACTAGAACAAATATACTTATTCCATGTAGAGTTGTTTTCCAGAAAAGGATGGCCCTGATGACCAAATGAATATATAGAATCTCTTGAGTCATTTACTAATTTTATGAATACTTACTGAGCACCTATTTGATATCAATGACTCTAGTCATCTCTGAGAATAAACAGGTTGATAAAATATGACTCTATCTTCAAGAAACTTGTAGGTTAGTGGTCATAGAATGTTGCTCAAAGGAAAAATGAAATTATAATAAAAACTCATTATATCTGAGAGTTTTATATGCAGGTGCTTGGTAAGTGAAAATTATTATGAGTTACAGTATGCTAAATCACTATAAAATGCTGATTTTTTTACTTTAAGTATTTATAAGGGCACACATAATATTTGTGAATTTTTCTGCATATTTATGTGTGTGTTCAAACAGCTGCTAGAGAACAAAGTGTTTTGCTATAAACACTGTCAAATCTCACTTTGAAAAGAATTTGTCTATAAAGCAAGTATTTCCATAGATATACAGAAGCTGCATAGAATGTGCTTTTAAAGCATAAAACAGAATTAGATGCTTAAGGCAGCTGTGAAGTATCTTTTTTCATGTAACCCTCAATCTAAGTCTTCACCCTATGGATCAGGTGAAGACCTGATACAACCTGAAAGTGATAATGGAATAAAAAGTTCCAGAAGCAACCCGGCAGTTAGAAAAGATCTCAGAGGAAATAAGATATAAGGAAGAAACACTTGTGAAAAATAAGAAGATATGAAGAGTGGAGGAAAGTTAAGGAGCAGAGATTTCTAGCCAAAGTCCCGAAGAAGGAAGTCAGGGCTTTGTTCCAGAAACTATTTAAAGGAAACATTTTTTTAAAAAATGTGATGAGATGATAGTGTAAACCAGGATAATAATTCTGAATTTATCCTAGAGGCAATGATAACGCACTGAAGGATTTTAAGAGAAGCGACCAGATCAGATTTGCATCCTAAGAAATTCCATTTTGTTGGAAATGGACTGAAGAAAGGCAAGGGATAATCAAGAGTTAATTTAGGAGTATGGAGTCCAGATGTTAAATGCTTGTAGGCGGGCCACGAGTGTCCTGTCGTCAGTGGCGCTGGAGGGAAGCAGGTGGCCCTGAGGTTAATTCTGGAGTTGGAGTTGTATTTTGTGTTAGACTGGTATCAGCAGACTCCCATTTTTCTGTGTGGGACACTGGGTGGGTAAAGTAAAGTGTAATGAGCTACAGAGAGTGCAGGAGTAGTTTGCTGTGTGTGTGGTGGGAGAGTGGCAGGGGGCTGGAAATCATTAGCTCTGTTTTGGGTAAATGAAGTTTGAGACGCTCAAGAAATATCGACATGGAGATGTCAAACCAGCAGTTGGAGAAGTAAGCCTGGAGGTTCAGAAAGATATCTGGCCTAGAGATATAATTTGGGAATTGTTGCCTATGCAGATGGTGTGTAAATGACTTAGAAATGCCTGAAATTATCTGGGGAGGAGAATGAAATCAGAAAAGGATCCGAGATCATGCCCCAAGGAACTCTAAATTGAACTGATAAACACAAATAAAAAAGAGCAAAGTAAATGAATAGAACCATTTCTTTTTCCTTTTGTGTGGGTCTTTTAAGCCGGAACCGATGTAAAACAGCATTGTTTTATGTGTGTTTCATCATTAGAGATAAGGAATTGTCTAGTAGTCCTTAAGGAGCAGGGCGGTGGGGAGCAGATTTTCTGTTGTATGCATCAAATCTTCTGTGAGCCCCTCTTCTTATTGTTTGAGGGATGTAAATGGAAGCTCATGTGTTTTGCATAGCAAGCAGCTGAGAGGCTTATTAGATGTTTTATCTTTATATTTTGGGTTGTTAGCAGGCAAAAACGTTTCCATTTGTGTGTGTTTTTGTTTTACAAACACCCCTGTTGTAGAGTAATTGCCTAATGAAGCCTATACTTTGACTTTCCGTGACTTGAAAAGCGTTTTGCAGTTCCTCTCCTGTGCCTTTTTTACTTCTCATTTTGAGTTTTTTAGGCAGACCTGCTAAAGAGACATCTAGCTTATGGACTTGGTTTTGGAACCCAGGCAGAGGAGAGCAGATACCGAACATATGTTCTACTGATATTGATGAAGTGAGGCTGCAGGAAGCTTGGAAGCAGTTTATTTCTCCCCAGCTGCCACCCCCTCAGTGAATATTTTGGGTATTCTTGTGTTAGAACATTCTAAGTTAGGACTCAAGCTATAAATTATTTTTTATCATATGGTATTGAAAACCTTTAGAATGATTCCATATTGTTCTATAAATGGGGCATTTAGAAAGCAATTTGGCGACTCTAGTGTTAAATTGATAGTGGGTAAGAGTTTCATGCAAATCATAAAGACTGATAATCTTGTGCCTACAGCAGTGCCCATCTGATAATAGGTACCCCAAATTAATAAAAGTGGGAGGGGGGACTGCATTTGGGGGAGATACATTTGAAATTAGATCATCTATTCAATCTAGTCATAGAGATATTTTGCAAAATTTGTTTGTTTTTAATTTGCATTTCAATAAGTTTTTAATTTCTTTTTATATTTACTGAGAGGTAGTATGGTCAACCTCAATTTACCAAGCCAAGGGTGGCTAGAGTTGGTTTCAAAAAAATATTTGGAAAACAGTATGGGGTTTCCTTAAAAACTAAAAATGGAACTGCCTTTTGATCCAGCAATTCCACTACTTGGACTATACCCAAAGAAGCCTGAGACACCAATTCATAAGAACCTATGTACACCTATGTTCATAGCAGCACTATTTACAATAGCCAAGTGCTGGAAACAGCCTAAGTGCCCATCGGTGGATGATTGGATCAAAAAACTTTGGTACATTTACACAATGGAATTCTATATGGCAGAAAGAAAGAAGGAACTTGTACCCTTTGCAACAACATGGATGGAACTGGAGA